>PITA01003085.1:0-34315 GCA_004023965.1 Spilogale gracilis | reverse complement strand
CTTATCAAACAACTAGCTCTCAGTTTCATTGATCTCTTCTGTTGTCTCTTAAATCTCTATTTCAAAAAAAAATAAATCTCTATTTCATTTGTTTCTGCTCTAATTTTTGTTATTTCCTTCCTTCTACTAATTTGAGCTTAATTTTTTCTTTTTTATCTAGTTTCTTGAGGCATAAGGTTAAATTATTTAAGACCCTTTTTCTTGAGTGGACATTTATGACTATGAACTCCCCTCCCCTATTGCTGCATCCTATACATTTTAGTATGTTACATTTCTATTTTCATTTATCTGAAGTTATTTTTTCATATCTCTTTTGATTTCTTCAATGACCCATTGGTTATTCAGTATCCTGTTGTGTAATTGCTACATATTTGTGTATTTTCCAATTTTATTCATGTAATTAATTTCTAGTTTCATACCATTGTGGTCAGAACAAAATGCTTGATATGATTTTGGTCCTCTAAAATTTATTAAGATTTGTTTTGCAGCCTGACATATGACCTGTCTTGGAAAGTGTTCTTATATGCACTTGAGAAAAATGTGTAGTCTGTTGTTGTTGTAGAAGAATGTTCTATAAATATCTGTTAAACCCATCTAGTCTAATGTGTCATTGATGGCCAATGTTTCCTCATTGGTTTTCTGTTTGAATGATCTATCCACTGACTTAAGTGGGATATTGAAGTTCTCTACTATTATTGTATTGCTCTCTATTTCTCTTGCTGGGTCCATTAATATTTGTTTTACATATTTAGGTGTTCCAATGCTAGTTATATAAATATTTACAAATGTCATGTTTTCTTGCTGGATTGACTCTTTATCATTATGTAATATCTTTCTTTGTCTCTTATTACAATCTTGGTTTTAAAGTCTGTTTTTTCTGATATAAGTATAGGTACTCCAGCTTTCTTTTGGTTTTCATTTGCATGGAATATCTTTTTCCATCCCTTCCCTTTTAGTCTGTGTGTGTCCTATCTAATGTATTTATGTATATCTAAAGTGAGTGTCTTCTAGGCAGCATAGAGATGGCTCCTATTTTCACATTTATTCAGCCACTCTATGACTTTTGATTGTAGAATTGAGTATATTTACATTTAAAGCCATTATTGATAGGCATGCATTTATATGTCAATAATGACTTTAAATGTAAATGGAATAAACTCACTATTTGGTTAATTACTCTCTGGCTGTTTTTGTAGTTTCTCTCTGTAGTCTTTTCTTCTCTTACTTTCTTTACTTTGTGGTTTGATGACTTACTTTAGTGGTATCTTTATATTCCTTTTTCTTTATCTTTTGTATATTTACTTTAGGTTTTTGTTTTGTGGTTATTATGAGACTTATATATAACAATTTACATCTCTAACAGTCTATTTTAAGCTGATAACTTAAGTTTGATGCCACTGGGAAGCTCAACCTTATTATTCCCCCCCCACACATATTATGTTTTTAATGTCACATTTTGCATGTTTTTATCTTGTGTATACCTTAATTATTGTAATCACAGTTTTTAGGACTTTTATTTTGTAACTTTGATTGCCACTTTGTAAGTGACTAAGCAACTCTACCTTTACTATATATTTATCTTAACAAGTGAATGTCATTCTTTCATATGTGTTATTGTTACAAATTAGTGCCCTTTCTTTTTAGTTTAAAAAAGTCTCTTTAACAGTTCTTATGAGGCCAGTTTAGTGGTGATGAACTACTTTAGCTTTTGCTTGTCTGGAAAATTCTTTATCTCTTCTTCCTTTCTGAATGATGACTTCGCTGACTGGAGTATTTTTGGTTGGAGTTTTTTCCTTCAGCACTTTGAATATGTTATACAATTTCCTTCAGGCCTACAAAGTTGTTGCTGAAAAATCTACTGATAGTCTTATGGGGGTTCCCTTATATATAAGAAGTTTTTTCTTTTCTTTTTGCTGCTTTTAATATTCTCTCCTTGTCTTTAACTTTTGACATTTTAATTATAATGTGTCTTGGTGTGGATATTTTTGGTGTTCCTCTTTTTTGGAGCTTTCTGGGCTTCCTGGATCTGGATGTCTGTTTCCTTACCAGAGTAGGGAAGTTTTCTGCCCCTATTTCTTCAAATAAGATTTCTGTCCCTCTCTCTCTCAGTGTGTTCCTTCTTGGACTCCAATAATGTGCATGTTAGTCTGGTTGATGTTGTCCTATAAGTCCCTTAAGCAACCGTCATTTTTAAAATTCTTTTTTCACTTCACTGCTCTGATTGATTGCCTTCCAGTTAGTTGATACTTTCTTATTCTTCTTCTTGTTCATTGTTGAACCCCTCTATTGTATTTTTCATTTCAGTTATTGTATTCTTCTTATTTTTAAAAATATTTTATTTATTTATTTGACAGAGAGAAACACAGCCAGAGAGGGAACATAAGCAGGAGGAGTGAGAGAGGGAGAAACAGGTTTCCCAGTGAGCAGGGAGCCCGACGAGGGGCTCGATCCTGGGACTCTGGGATCACGACCTGAGCTGAAGGCAGATGTTTAACGACTGAGCCACCAGGTGCCCCAGTTATTGTGTTCTTCTGCTTTGTGACTTCTATTTGGGACTTTCTTATTTATTTATTTTTTTTATAAATCTCTTTGTTGAGGTTCTCACTGTGTTCCTTTCTTCTCTCAAGTTCACTGAGCATCTTTATGACCATTCCTTTGAATTCTTTATCAGGGATAAATTACTTATCTCCATTTCATTAAGCTTTTTTTGTTTTTCCCCAGGAGGTTTTATCTTGAGTTTTCATTTGGGACACATTTCTGTTTCTTCATTTTGCCATAGTATCTGTTTTCTTTTTTTTCTTTTTTTTAAAAAATAAATTTTATTTATTTGACAGAGAGAAACACAGTGAGAGAGGGAACACAAGCAGAGGGACTGAGAGAGGGAGAAGCAGGCTTCCCGCCGAGCAGGAAGCCCGATGTGGGGCTCGATCCCGGGTCTCCAGGATCATGACCTGAGCCAAAAACAGTCGCTTAACCAACTGAGCCACCCAGGTGCCCCTGTTTTTTTTCTATAGCAGATGAAACAGCTACCTCTACCAGTCTTGAAGGAGTGCCCTCATATTGGAGATGAACCTTGTTGTTCAACCTTACCTTGGCTCTTACTTGTCTCTCAAACCTTTGTACTTATTCAAGCAGACTATTGTATTTTTAATAGTCCCACTCATTTAGGACGTGCCAAGACCTGTCAGTGTCCCAAAGGGAAAGATCATAACACCTAGATTCCATCTGACTGAAAGCCAGATCCTTAGGCATCAGCTTTTAAAATTGTGCGACTATATGTTGTCCTGTGGGACCACAAACATAAACCCTATTTGTTACCAGAGCCAGCTGATCTGGAGGTTTCCATTGCATAGCAGTCACAAAAATCAGGGCTCCAGATAAGTATAAAAGCCCTTTTCTGGGAGATTCTCAAAAACTGAAACAAGAATGAAGGAGAGCACCTCCGTTGGCCACTACATGTGTGCCGAACCAGAAGTGTGCCCCTCAGCCCAAAGCTCCAGGACAAGTTTTTCTATGCTTCATAGAAAAATTGGGGGTTGTACCTCAGCCTGCTGTCTGGGTACTACCTTGGGAGCAGTAGTCTGAGAGGAGCCATCTTTCTGATTGTCAGCGTCCTGTGAGACCTAGGACTGGAAGCACCTGTGGCCACCAGAGTTAGGTGATGAAGAGTTGTCGCCTGGGTGGCAGCCATGAAAGCCAGTGTGGCAGATAGATATGTGTAAAGCTGCCCTTTAGGAGGCAGTGGTGCTCCCAAGCGTGTCAGCAGGTGAGCGTGAATATAGTACCTGCCCTCTGAGGTCTCTGGAATGGGTTTCAGTCAGTGCCAAGATGAATGTTTAATTAGAAGTCTTCCCTTCAGGTCACAGTCATGATGATTAGCTAATAGGCCCTCCTTCATGGAAAGACTGAGCTTCTGGGTCTGTTGTGTCTTGCTATTCCTGGGAGATGGTCGCTATTTAAGAACACTTTTTCTGTTGGTTACATTTCTGTGGGACTCATGAGCATAAGCCCCATTGGCCATCAGAACCAGGCGATATAGAGGTGTCCCCTAGTGGCAGTCACAGAAATTAGGAAGCCAGACAGGGGTATGAACTCCTTTCTGGGTGATACCAATTTTTAGAGTCTTGTGGGAGCAGGAACATAAGCTCCCCTGGCTCCTAGAGACATATGTCCAATTGGATGCCTGCCTCTCAAACCAATGCTTTTACTAGAAGCAGGTGTCCTTTCTTCACTTTAAATCTGGGTGTGGTGGGCCCCCTCTGGCCTGGGCTCCGGGGCAGGTGAGGTTCAGCACGCAAGCCCTTTGAGAGGTGCTTCTCAGATTATTTCAGTCTCGTGTGTCTCAGGGTGTGAATCCCATTGATTTTCAAAGTCAGATGATTTGGTGGCTCATCTCTCAGGCGCCGGTCTTAAAAGTTGGCGTGTTGCATGTGGGGTTTAAGCCTTCACTCCTCAAGAAGAAGCTCTGGGTTTTGCATTCCCTCCTGGTTGGGTCTCCTGGAAGGGGATGGAGTTTAATTGCAAGATTGTGTGTTAGCTTCTCCCACCTGGTTTGATATGGTTTTCTTCTAATTAACCTGATGTGTCGTTGTCGCTCAGCCAGGCTTTAAGCTTCTTAAAGAAAAACTGCTTACGTATGTAGCTTTAGACTCAGTGTGGCAGTAGCTGAATTCAGGGTCTTCCTATGTCACCATCTTGAGGGAGAATGTTATCAATTAATTTTTAAAAATAATATATATTCTTTTTTTGATTATACAAATAATATGTTCCTATTTTGGAAGTTCATGAAGGCACAAAAAATATATAGAAAAAAAGTCCGTTGGCTCAGTTGGTTAAGCGACTGCCTTCAGCTCAGGTCATGATCCCAGAGATCCGGGATCGAGCCCCACATTGGGCTCCTTGCTCAGCAGGAAGCCTGCTTCTCCCTCTCTCACTCCCCCTGCTTGTGTTCCCTCTCTGGCTGTGTTTCTCTCTGTCAAATAAATAAAATCTTTAAAAAAAAAAAAAGAAAAAAGAAAAAAGTCCTTTTCCCAAAGACACCCATAGTTAATATTTTAGCTTATTTTTAATCTATAGTTATATTTATGTATTTGAATTCATTATTTGTTTTTAGTTAATTGAAGTAATACACAGACGGGCTATATATATATATTTTTTTTCCAAATTCACATTGTTATTAGAATACTCTTGAATTGTTTTAACATGTTTTTCTTTTGCAACCTTTCTGTGAACTCAAAATTCCCAAATATTTAAAAATATAAATTTATTAAAAAGAAGTATAATCATAAATATTTAAGCAATAGGGCACCTGGGTGGCTCAGAGGGTTAAAGCCTCTTTCTTCGGCTCAGGTCATGGTCTCAGGGTCCTGGGATGGAGGCCTACGTCAGGCTCTCTGCTCAGCAAGGAGCCTGTTTCCTCCTCTCTCTGCCTGCTTTTCTGCCTACTTGTGATCTCTCTCTGTCAAATAAATAAATAAAATCTTAAAAAAAAAAGATTTTATTTATTTGACAGAGAGAGACACAGCCAGAGAGGGAACACAAGCAGAGGGACTGAGAGAGGGAGAAGCAGGCTTCCAGCTGAGCAGAAAGCCAGATGTGGGGCTCCATCCCGGGTCTCCAGGATCATGACCTGAGCTGAAAGCAGTCGCTTAACCAACTGAGCCACCCAGGCGCCCCTAAATAAAATCTTTTTTAAAAATTTAAGAAATAAATTCAATACAAAGAAGAATGTACAAAAATGTCAGCATTATCACTTAGAGAAGTAATATTTGATAACATTGAGAATCATGTCTAATACCCCTTGATGGATAGGGAATACAGAACAGACAGAAGAAAGAAAGATTTTTTTTTTAAAGATTTTATTTATTTGACAGAGAGAAACACAGCTAGAGGGGGAACACAAGCAGGGGGAGTGAGAGAGGGAGAAGCAGGCTTCCTGCCAAGCAGAGAGCCCGATGTGGGACTCGATCCCGGGTCTCCGGGATCATGACCTGAGCCGAAGGCAGTCGCTTAACCAACTGAGCCACCCAGGAGCCCCAAGAAAGATTTTTTTTATAAAAAGTTTTTATAAACTCCCATCATAAAATGAATTACATGTAGTTCTACTTGAATTTAATAGAAGAAATTGAAGTAAAATAGATGTCGCCATTATGTTACTGAGATGTATCCATATTATCACATGTAGCTATGGAGAATTTACCACTTATCCTATGGAGCTATTTAGAATTTTACTACTGAAAGGCAATTTCATTAGGATCAAAGAGGTATGGTTCTACATTTCAGTCACTGTGTTTCTTAATTTTAACTTTTTGAGAAATAATTGACAAACATAGTTATTTAATTATAAACTATATGACATGGTATTTTGATACCTATATCTGTTGTAGAATGATTACCAATATCAAGATACTTCACATTATCACAGTTATCACCTGACACAGTTAATGTAGGCAACTCTTTTTTTGTGGTGAGACTCCTTCAGCCCTACCACTTTCAAGTATACACTATTGTATCATTAACTATAGTTAGCACCATGCTGCAAATTAGGTCTTCAGAACTCATTCTTCTTATAATTGAAAATTTGGGCCCTTTGACTTTCCCCTCCCTCATCCCTGGCAACCACCATTCTATTCTCTGTCTTCATGAAATCAGTCAAGCAATGTGTTAAATGCTTTATGTATGTGATCTTATGTGTATTCATAATAATCCTAGAGTTAGGTCTTTTATTCATTCCTTTCTTCATTCCTCATTCAATTAACAAATATTTATTTTTACCTATTATATACCAGGCACTTTTCTAGATGTTGGGAAATCAGCCAAATGAAAGAGACATATATCTATGAATAGTTAAATAAAGCAGACAAGAATCTATACTCTTCAGGAGCTTACATTTTATAAGCAAAAATATTTGATATATTAGATATGGATGGATGTTGGTGAGAAAAATAAAACAAGGAAGGGGATGTGAGGAGCTGATGATGAAAGAGGGATGTTTGTAATGTTTTTAAATTTTGTCTTCTGTTTCTTGAGAGAGTGAGAGAGCACACCAGTGAGAAGCAATAGGAGGCATGGAGGGAGAGGAAGAGAAAGAATCCCAACAGATTCCACACCTAGTGCTGAGCCCAACACAGGTCTCTATCTCATGACCCTGAGATCATGACCTGAGCTGAAATCAAGGGTGAGATACTTAAATGACTGAGCCACCCAGGCATCCTGGCATGTTCACAATTTTAGATAGTGGATGAAGGAAGATACCACTGGAAAAAAAAAATGAGTTTTGAGTCCAAGCTTAAAGGAAGTAGGGGAGTAAGCCATGCAACTATTTGGAAGAAGAACATTCTGGGCAGAAGAAAAGGCAAGAGTAAAAGCCTACAAGGTGTTCTGAAAACAAGGAGGGCGGTGTGGCTAGGAAAGTGTAAGGAGCTACAGTCATGCAGGCAAAGGCTGGGTCAGATCTTGCAGTAAACTAACTGTAAGGATTTTATTTTTGCCTATAAGTGAGACCGAAGGCACTGGGGCCTTTGATCAGAGGAGGGACATGATTGCACCTACATAATAGCAAAGTCATTCTGTCTGTTTTATTGAATGGGGCAAGAGTAAAGGCAGGGTGGTCTGTTATTAGCCATTGGTCTCCCCATTTGGCAGGTGAGGAGAAGGAGACTTGGACATGACCCAGGTCATAAACTCAACACAAGCAGAGCTACACCATCAACATCACCTGGGACCTAGAATGCAGACAGACACTCAGGCCCTATTCCAGACCAGCTGAATCGCAATCTGCATTTTAGGAGAAGCCTCAAGTGATTCCCCTGCACATTAAAGTTTGAAAAGCTTTGGTAAGCCTTTAAGAGATAACTATTGTTGAAGCTCATTGATCAGGGAAGAATACTATTGAAGTGATGTTCTAATAAAATGTTACTTGGTAGCAAGTAAATAGAGAAGAGAAAGGAATACCAACCAGGAGGAAATTATAATACTGGGAAGTGTGGGGCTGAATGCCTGAAGTAAGATAATAACAATAGGAATGAAAAATAATTTTTAACAAGGAATGGAGGGAGGTGTTTTCTAATGAAGGAAGAAGCCCACAAACTTAGGCAATGATTAGATAAACTAGTGTGTGGGAAGGGACCATGAGACAGAGAGTTAGATAAAACATGACACTGTATTTTCAAACCTTGGTAAGTGGGTGGCTGGACCACTCCTGGAAGATGAGAAGTAAGAACAGGGATTGTGAAGATGAGGTCAAAGCAAGTTTCAAATCGCGGAACTGAACTTGGTAATGGTTGTAAATGTTCAGTAGATAGTCAGGGATCTCTGAATGGAGAGGACTCAGAGCTGAAGTACTAGTGCCTGAGTCGTTTGCCTGGAGGTGTCCACTGAAGCAACGGGAGTGATTGAGATTACTGGGGGAGAAGACACAAAGAAGATTGTGGCCACATACCTAGGACCAGCAGCCCTTAAAGAAAGGGTAGGAGGCAGAGGAAGGGCAATCAGAGAGGAAAGAAGAGGCTGTAACATCTCTAAAACCAAGGGCAGGGAATTTCTATTTAGTTACATGCCATGGAGGGTAGGAAAAGATGGATCTTAGCAAAAGTCAAATCAAGCTGTTGGTGTACTTCGAAGAATGATTTCACAGGAACAAAAGCCGGAGGCTTATAGAGAAGCTGGATGGTCAGGAAACATGATCTTGACCCTCAGAGAAGTTCCAATTACCAGAAAGGTAGATAAGATTTCCTTCCACAGGAGAGAAAGCAAATACAATTCTTCCCCAACAAATGCTTTGGAGGAGAGAGCATGTGGGAGGAGCATAACCGCCATCATTTCTCAAGCACCTATTAAACACTGTGTGTTTGCCTTATATGCATTTTCCCATTTATTCTGAGGTAATGATCTGAGAAGGTGCACTTATTGACCAATGCCCATTTATATATGTATGATTCATGCATAACCATCCATGTATTATATAGATATACACATGGTTCTGGCATTTGCAAAGCTCTAAACGGAAGTCAAACTTCAGACAAGATGTACTCCTTTCTGGCCTTTTCAAAAAATCTGATTAGAATTTTTTTGGTCCCATTTTATTTGATCAGTGCACACTCTTACTATGGCTCTTAATATTTTAATTGCTGGTTACATAAGAGATCTGTTTTAGTTTGTTGTTTATTTACTTGTTTTTTTTTTTCCGCTCATCTTTGTTGCTTATCAAGTGTTACTCCAACAGTGGCTCCATTGTTATAAATGGCGAATGGCTCCATGAAACAATGAGCCCTGTGTATAGGACCATCACATGACCAAGAGCTATAGCTTCATGGGACCAAATGTCACTAAGTGATGCCAAGTCAAAAGAATGCTTTAAGAGCTTCCCTTGCAGTAAAAATCCCTTCTGTACCACTCATGGGATGCATCCTATCAGAATTGGAGCCATAATAGTTTTTATTTACTTTAAATAAATACTGGGCAGCATTCTATTCAATGGCTTCTTAAAGATTAAATATGCCAAAATACATCTTTTTTTAAAAAGAAAATGTGGCCAAAAAAATGAAAATTCATGACTATTAAAGTATTTATCATTTCGCTTTTTTCAAGGAAGCCCTAAAAGTGTTCATTGTCGTCTCCCCAGCTTCTTGCAGTGGTGGTGACCCCAGACTGGCTCGTCCCACACTTACACTTGAGTGGCTGCGTGCGCGTGCTCAGATGAACTGGTTGTGGACTCTGGAGAACAGACCAGGTAGGAAGCAGATGTAGTGCTTCTTCAGGAATGAAGAAGTAAAGGTTTACACTAAATGAGAATAAACAGAAGTTAAAGATATAATGCCTTAATGAAAATTAGAGGGTCCTGGTATACTTCTTTCCAAGTTGCGCTACTTTGAGCTGAAGATTTGGTCTGTTAAATGGGAATAATTCGAGTGTCTATCCTATAGTGCTGTTGTGAAGAATAAATGGGAAAAATGCATATAAGGCAAACACACAGTGTTTAATAGGTGCTTGAGAAATGATGGCGGTTATGCTCCTCCCACATGCTCTCTCCTCCAAAGCATTTGTTGGGGAAGAATTGTATTTGCTTTCTCTCCTGTGGAAGGACTTTGGGGCAAGGTGGAAGTTGGTGCACCTATGGAATCTTTCTATAAAGGGAGCCAAGGCTGTGGGAGAAGGAATTGTCCCTGCCCCCTGCAGACACCCGGTTACCATGGAGATCAGTGGGTTATCCAGAGGTGGGGGAGTAGATGGGCCAGTGTGCGTTCTTCCTGTCAGAGACATTCCCTGCTTGAGTTCAGTTGCCAGCTCTAGGCCTCCGTTCCCTGTCCTGGTATTCTGCCTTCCCCGTTTCTTTTGAACACACGCAGAGTTCATTTCTTTGGGACCTCTCTGCGACTGAGAGATCGCAGGAAGGGTAAGGATGAAATCCATCTTCCGCATGATGCTTAGGACTGGTATTAGGGTTATTGCAGCTATTAGCAAATGAAAGCCTGGCAAGAGAGAAATTTGATTGACACATAAAGGTAATGTTGGTTTCAGGCACTTGCATTTTCTCATCATTTGTGTATAATTACCTTGTAACACCACACACATGCATGTATGGTTATCATTAACCGACTCTGACTCAGTTGAATCTGCACCATGATCGTCTGTTCATTTGTGTTTATTATGCTATGATAGTAACCTTATGATATTTATAATTAAAAAGGGTAGTGATATTGCGTGTTGCTCCAAATAGTTAATATTTTGTTTTGCCATAATATGGAGATAATATGATCCTTTCCAGATAATCTCACCCCAACTCTAGAGTCTACTTCACAAGCCCATCCCTGGAGTCGTTATTTCTTTCCTTCTTCCCCCCACCCCTTTTATTCTGGAGACTACATATTTTTAAGTACTTCTCCGGGGTGGTGGTTCTTGCCTTGTTCTGTGTGTATCATTCACCCATTAAGTTAAGTATCTGATGAAATGTAACAGCCCTTTCCCCAGAAAAAAAACGCACATAATCATAAATCTTACATACAATTTGGGGTTCAGAGGACCTTTGGTTCCCTTAAAAAAATCTATATTAAGAACCTCAGTTCTTGAAGATTTGGAAGTTTTTTTCCCTTTTTTCATGTGAACGACAGAATAATAATGGCGAGTGAGTATTTGGTGCTTACTATGTGCAGGCACTGTTATAACAATAAACAAGGAAGGGGACTTAAAACTTGTGCGTGTGTGTTCGTGTGTGCGCATGTGTGTGCATGTGTGTGCACGCGCACATAGTATTTTTCTCCAACTTTCTCAGCCATTTGTTGTAGCCCAACAAAAGGAAATGAGGGAACAGCAGTAAAGACTTTAAAGTGCTCATCATTTTAGGCATGCTAAGAGTATGTGAGATTCGCTTAGAGAACTTGCTAAATTTCAGAGACGGCAATATATGGGTGTAGAGAGAGAAAGTCATTGAATTTACTTGGAATGGTTTTACAGCATTGAAACTGTTCCCACTTGCTTTCTTGGGGGTGGGGGGAAGGAGAGTATAGGAGGGCGGCGTGGTGATGCAGCAGAATTCCTAAAATGAGCTTGGCCATTTGTGGAAAATACCTCAGGAAGGGTGATAAGAACTCTGAGTCATCAATTTACTTCCAAGACAGCAATCTAAGAGCTATGAGGAAAATGAAGTTTATAGCATAATAAACACAACTGACAGCTAGGTCTGAAGTTCCCTGTTCAGCACTATGCTTACGACCCAGTTTTGGCTTTCCTCAACCAAAATGCATGATCTGCTTTGCCCTGTTGGTGGAGTGGAATTCCACCTAAAAGAAACCATGTGTTGCAGTTGAAGTATCAGGCTTCTGTTCACAAGATACCGCACCGTTTATCTAAATAAATCTCAGCCATTTCTTTCTCAAATCTGGGTGAGATTTCTCTCCCCCAACCCTGCTTCTTCTAGAAGCATTTTTGAAGGACGGATCCCGTAACAGTTGCTCCTTGTAACAACCATCTAAAGAAAAAGAACATTCCGTTGATGACATGTGCACGTATTCATTAGTTCTTCCTCATCTTTCTATACCCCTGATTTCCAGAAAGGCGAGAAATGGCAGTTCAAAAGGGCACTGAAGTTTTCAGACTCAAGCATGGTGGGGGAGAAAAGGCTGAGGGAACCCAGAGACCCCGTTAATGTTTCGGATAAAACTGAAATTTTAAGAAAAAGGACCTAAATGATAACCCATTTTTCAAGGTGGGGCACCGAAATGAAACGTACAAATAAACCCTTTTATACCTCAGGGAAATAATCACTAACAAAGTTGGCAGAGGTTCTAAATCCATTTGTATTTTATATAACTTAATGCCAAAGTCGAACTCAGAGCTCTGAATGGCCGCTCAGGAAGACAGAGTGCTCAGGTGCAAATGCCCAGCACTGACGAGGTCCCCCTCACCCCCCACCCCCCACCCCCCGCAGATTTGCTGCAGCTGGGAGCTCAAGATTGATGACGGCAGGAGTGTTAATCATTGCCCCGACCAGGCAGTCTTAGTCACAAGTTCCTGCTAAAAGTGAAATCACTCCCTGTGGTTTAAAACGGCTAAAAACTGTTTACTCCGTTCACGTTGCAATTTCTCCCTTTCAGGTTAAGCACATGGAAATTTGTTCAGTAATTCTTTTTACAGCACTGTTTCCATTAGTTGTTCCCACAAGCTGGAGTTTATCTGATTGTGTGTTGGATGGAAACTTCAGGATAAAATTCAATGGCCGAAGGCTGAGTGAAGTTTACCCTAGCTGTGGTTATGAAGAGGGTAAGTGAATGAACCTCTTTGTTGCTCTTGTGTTTATTTTCTCTTACGCTAGATTTTATACGCCATAAAATGCAAAAGGCATACTCTTGCAATTACAGTTAACCATTTAGATTTGCCTGATGATTGTTTTTAAGTGATCACAGGCCAAAAGCGAGAAATTAAAACACACAATTAAGCATGCATGCCAAACAAAATTGCTTCAGTTTCCTCTTGAAAAAAATATTTTTATTAATTAAACAGCTTGTTTAGTTAATTGAACTGTTAGTAAAATGTCTTTCTGCATTGATGGAAAGGTGAACTGTTCAGTAAATAGATTTCTTCAAGGCCTGGAACAGTCCTGGGCACATAGAAGATTTTGTGGAAATAGCTAATGATTATTTCTCTCTCTCTTTTTTAGTCTGCACTACATTAATTGGTGTTCGGTATTTTACAGTCATTTGCATAAAATCTTATATACTTGATACATCAGTGATGAATGAAAAAGGAAGTAGAGGATAAGGTTTTTACTTGAAAATAATTTCACATCTCTCCCACTATGATTCAAACTATGATTCCGTTTTTGAGAATATTAATGAACACTTCTCAGTGTTCAAAAAATTACTGGGATAACATACGTCTTACAACATTGCCCATCATTGTGAAAACCTGGAAACAATCAAATAAATGTTCATGAACAGGATGGTGGCTAAATACACTGGAATACTATGTAACCCATAAAAAAGAATGAAGAGAGTCTATTTGTTAACATGAAACCAGTCCATACTGTATTGCTAAATTAAGAAAAGCAAGTTTCTAAAAATAATACATTAGTAAGTATAGCATATTTTCTTCTTTTTTGTAAAAACAAATACCACTATCTACATATACAAGTCTGGAGTAATATTCACCAAACCATTTACAGTGGCTACTTTGGGGGCGCTAAATATGAAAGTTTTCTATCTACCCTGCAGTCATCGGAATGCAAGTAGTAGGGATATTGCTTTATTTACTGCTAAAATCTCAGTGTATATTAATAACGTGTCTGGTACATAATAGGCATGTAATAGTGTTGACTGAATACATGAATTAAGAAATTTCTGTAATATTTAAATTATTGAGACTTGGCATGGGTAATTTGCAAGCAAATAAAATTCACAAAATACCTTAATTTTTAAGTATAACAAGTGATTTAGAACAACTTCCAAAGTCTCTACAACTTCTTTCTTCCTTCCTAGGTTTTGGAATACTCTGATTTGTTTTCCTAGCTAATTTTGGTTCATAGGAAAATGAAAACGTTGTAGCGCCTGTGCTCACTTAACATTTTCTGCCGAGGCTTCTTTGGGTTTGATGTCTGCCCTCGGACATCTGAGCATCTCACATCCCAGATGGCTGTTTATCTCCTTATGCGCGTGCCATGCCTTTTTCCCAGTTTGATCACAAACCTTGAGGAAGATCTTTTCTGTCTTAAGGTCTGTTCTGTCCTCAATACTTAGCACAAAGCCTCACTCACAGTAAAGGGAGAGTTTTGTTGCTCTGTGTTCTTTCCACAAACATCTGTGCGGTTCTTAATGATGGAGTGCTCTAGAACTCCTCCTCATAAGCCAAGCGTTGCATACAATAGGCACCCGGTGCGTGGTTGTTGACTGATCCACGGGGGTTTGATTCTGGCGGAATCTCCGCATACACAGGTGATTGGATTCGGTTTGGGGGTTGGGTGGGAGGAGGCTGTATCAGTTTGGGATTGTTTTCATTGCCAGTAATAGAACACCTGACTAAAGTGGCAGAGGCAGAAGAGAAAGGGGATTTACTGATGCGCATGGCAGTTTAATAGTGCAGCTGGCTCGAGAAATAGCTAGACATAGCTGTGCCTCAAAATGACATCTCTGTCTGTCTCTTGCTCTGTTCTCAGGCTGACTTTCTTTTGGAGACTGTCAAATAGCTGCCCAAATCTCTTCAAACCATATTCTTTTGATTCCAATCCAGCAGAAAAGATGTCTTTTGCTTCAGCAGCCCTACCTGGAAAACAAAATCGGGACACTCAGTAAACCAGCACTGAGTGTATCCAGGAGACTTCATATGTACAGTTTCATGAGCTTCAAGGGCGAGGAGGTGGGGAAAGCCTCACGCAGGCCAGGTGGGCTGAGAGGAGAGCTGGAGCCCTGAGGAAAAATTAAGGCTATTGCCACTGGAAAGGGGGGGATAGATGTCTGAGATAGTTGAATGGCAAAGGTCAAAGGCAAAGGAAGATGACTATATATTATTCTTCTCTTTCCCACTCCTCCTAAATCATACAAATATGAGTAAGTAACAGATACAAGAACCAATCAACTCTGGCTCTATAAATATGTGCCTACCGGCACTGTTACAAAGGCGGCAGATGGAAAGATGGAGAGCGGGCTATCCGAATTGATTAAAGCTGGAATCCTAGTGTACGGCAATAACTCTCGAATTTGTTCCATATTGAAGTTATCTGGGGATGATTCTGCTGCTTGTGCCACTCTTTATAACCATGCTATCAGAGTAGCCAGTGTCAGGACCCACGCTTCAGCACTTTTAGGCTCCTGAGTCAATTGTATTGTAGCCAAGTTTGAGAACCAGTGGGGAAGAGAGATACCAGGGAGGATTTAGAATAGTTTTAGAGGTGCCTGAAAGTGTGCCTTGAATATAGTAGATTCTCAACAAATAATCCGATAATAGGGTTTACAGGAGGAAAAGAACATGACTGAGCACAGCAAGGGACTATTTGTGAACTGGCTACACATTCATTTCTCAACATATATTTCTCCCTTCATAGCCAGGATTAAAAAATATATTAACTCTATTTACAGTGAGGAACTAAAGGTTCAAACAGATAAAACATGCCAAAAGGCCAACCAATGAGTCAGATAGGTCTGTTGGGCCCCAAATTGCATATTCTCTCACAGCACTACACAGACAGGGGTTAAAGGTCAAGTCAGATGTTGGATGTAACAACTGAATTTATCTGGCCGAAGACTAGAGTAATGGCACAGGCATGAAGGCGGTCATGAACAAGTGACAAGAGTGACATTGTGCACATGGTTGGGCAACCTAGGGCCCGTGGGCCAAATCCAGTCCACAGCGGCCTTCAGAACCCACGTCTTGGTGGGGCACGGCCGTGCTCACTGTTGGGTATTGTCTACAGCTGCTTCTGTGCTCTGCTAGCCGAGCTGAGCAGTCATGACAGATGCCATGTGGCTTGCAGAACCTGATAGATTTACTATCTAGCACTTCATAGAAAAAGTCTGCTGACCGGTGACCTAGAGTTAACATTTATGTGTGATCAGCAGTTCTGGGAAGGGATGAGATTGCCATTACCCATTCAGGACTGATAATAACTCTTAGTGCTATATGAGTAGACTTCCCCAAGCATCTACTCAATCTTTCAATCAGTTAATATTTCATTTTTTGAGCATTTACAAAGTGCCAGACACCCTGAACTCATAGTCTGTCAGGCAGATAAGACAGTTAAAATACAGTGCAATGAATTCTACAGTGAAAAATAGGATACTGAGGTATGATAACTTTTCTCTCTGCCTCTAGGCTACATGAGGACAGGCTTTGGCTGTTTTAGCTTACCATTGTGCGCTCAGCTTCTAGCAGAATGCCCGGCAGGCAACAGGAAGAGATGAGTAAGGATTTGATGAATGAACTAATGAATCAGTTGATGTGATTGAGGTAAACAGGATGCCAGGAGAACACACATAACCCAAACTCTGACAGGATGAGGTCAGGTTATGAAGCTGAAGAAGTAGGAGAGGTGAAGGTGGGGGTGGGGGCAGCAAAGAGAGCAGGGTGGTGGGAGTTCGGTGGTCCCGCCTTGGAGGTCTACCACAAAGTCTACTGCCCTGGGACTGGTCGGAAAGAGAAGTGTGAGCGGTAGTTGGTGGGAGGTTTGATGTAACAGGTAAAATAGAAAACTCTGTCGGGTTCCTGACTCAAACACCTCCAGAGGTTTCCTGCTGTCTATAGAATAATATCAACAATCCCTCAGAACTTATTTTCTGCTAATTCAATTTTATTGCCCCACTTTTTTAAAAAAAAAGATTTTATTTATTTATTTGACAGAGAGAAACACAGCTAGAGAGGGAACACAAGCAGTGGGAGTGAGATAGGGAGAAGCAGGCTTCCTGCCGAGCAGGCAGCCCGATGTGGGGCTCAAGGTGGGGCCCGAACCCAGGACTCTGGAATCATGACCTGAGCCAAAGGCAGTCGCTTAACCAACTGAGCCACCCAGGCGCCCCTACCCTACTTCCTTATGTCAGTTCCCAGTGTCTAGTTTGATGCTCTCTGATTGCACTTCATTTGGTCTTAACTCTGCTTTGTAAAAAGATATGCGTCCCCGTTGGGATGTCCCTTCCTCTCTAATCTATACTGCTCACCATATGCGACCCAACACAACTAAGGCCCGTCAGGCAGATTTTCCCCACCCACCCTGAGCCTCGCTGATACCTGACATCTTGCTGGTGTCATCTGTGGAGTGCATCACACATTGATACCCGCCACTCACTCTCAGATTTAGTAATCAGGACTGCCTTGGCTGGCTGGTGCCATTCCATTGGCTAACTCTTCGCAGGAAGTTTCATTAGAATGTGGTTTCCCAGAAAGACGGAGCAGGAGAGGTTTCCCTCATAGTCTCCCAGTACCCAGAACAATATGCACACAGTATTTGAGTAGACACTTCAATACTTACTGAGTAAAAACACAAATGAGTCCGATGAATAAAAGCTTATGAGGTTGGAAATGCTGCCAAAAAAGGGAAGTCAGAGAATGGAAAATAATTAGAGGAGGTGCTTATAGACAGGGAAATAGTACTTTGTAATTAAAGGTATTCTCAAAAAGTATACATTTTGAGAGAAAATATTTAAGTTTATTTTAAGATTTTTCTAGTAGAAATTCAGATGTGGAGAAATGAGTTAATTGGCTTTTCAGTTTAGGGCACTTAATCATCATTAATCTGTGTAAAGTACTGCTTTTGTTTTTATGTATTTGTCTGTTTATTTACTTCCGTACATTTTCCTTACTGCCCTCTTTACCTATTGCCATTCCCCTCTAATGGAGAGAATGGCTCTAATGTGATTAATGTATATACTCTTTTTGTGTCTGTTTTTGAAAACTTCATTTTATTTGTTTCCTAACATGTATTTAAAACATTTATATATGAGGTGATATGTTATGAATCTCAATCTGCTTCTTACCTTTTTTATGAAGCATTAAGGTATTTGAGGTCTATTCGTATTGCTGTAGTATAAACCTATTGTTTTTGATTGCTATAATACTTCATGACGTGAATTTACCACATTTCACCAATTTTACGCCTCTAGTGATAGAAACCAACACTGCCTCCAAACCTCCACTATTACAAATCATGATGAACATCCTTGTATTGTTCCCTCTTAGACCCAGTATGAGAATTTACTTGGGAAAAATCTCTAGGAATGCTGGGTCACGGGGTATATGCCTATTTAATTTGACTAAGAAGTACCAGATTCCCCTGCTGAGTGGTGGTCTTAGTTTATGCCTATGGTCTCTCCCTGCCACATAAAGCTATGTACAGAGTTTCTATAAACCATAACCCTACTAATACTTAGTGTTACCCAGTTTTCTAACCTTTGCTAGTTTAACAGTTAAAAATTGGCATTTCATTGTTATTTTAATTAGTATTACTATGTTTATGAGAGAGTTTCAAAATCTTTCTTGACTCAGTTTCTTTGAGTCAGTTTTTAGCAGTGGAAGCAATAGGAGGAACACGTGAAACTAGACTGCGAATGTGCCATCAGCACACCCCAGAGCAGGAAATCTCTGTAGGTCAAGCAGCCTGCATTATTCAATAGAAAACATGTAAGGAAAGAAAGGGATGGAGGTGAAATACAAGCAACCTAAAAAAGCAATTCGAAAAAATGGGCAAGACTACAGCAGCTAGGAATGCATTCTTGGTTGATAAAACTAGAAAGAAATGCAAAGAAGTTATCAAAGGCAGGACAGTGGAAGAAGGAAGGGGATTACTGTGTCAGTCAAGACAGTGGTTGCTTTGGGGTGGGGGAGAGGACCGGCTTCTGGGTGGCAAGCTTTTATGTCTTGACCAAGTAGATAGCTACCAGAGCATTTACCTTATAATCACTCACTAAGGTATTATTTTGTTTTATGTGATGTCCTTTATCTGTGTTGTATCTTATGATAAAAAGATAAAAAAAATTCTTCCTAAAAATTTCATTTATTTATTTATTTATTTATTTATTTATTTATTTATTTATTTTTCCATAACCCGGCCACCCTATCCCTCTCCTCCATCTCCCAGAAACCCTCAGTTGGTTTCCTGAGATTAAGAGTCTCTTATGGTTTGTCTCCCTCCCCAGTCCCATCATTTTTCATTTTTTCCTTCCTCCCATGAACCACCGCCCTGCCTCTCAAATTACTCACATCAGAGAGATCATATGATAATTGTCTCTCTCTGATTGACTCATTTTGCTCAGCATAATACCCTCCAGTTCTATCCACGTCACTGCAAATGGCAGGATTTCATTCTTTTTGATGGCTGCATAGTATTCCATTGTATTTATATACCACATCTTTATTATCCATTCATCTGTTGATGGACATCTAGGTTCTTTCCATAGTTTGGCTATTGTAGACATTACTGCTATAATCATTCAGGTGCACATGCCCCTTCGGATCACTACATTTGTATCTCTAGAGTAAATACCGAGTAGTGCGATTGCTGGGTCATAGGGTAGCTCTACTTTCAACTTTTCGAGGAATCTCCATACTGTTTTTCAGAGTGCTGCACCAGCTTACATTCCCAGCAACAGTGTAGGAAGGTTTCCCTTTCCTCACATCCTCCCCCCGGCATCTGTCATTTCCTGACTTGTTAATTTTAGTCATTCTGACTGATGTAAGGTGGTATCTCACTGTGATTTTGATTTGTATTTCCCTGATGCTGAGGGATGTTGAGCACTTTTTCATGTGTCTGTTGGCCATTTGGATGTCTTCTTTGCAGAATTGCCTGTTCATGTCTTCTGCCCATTTATTTTTCTTTTTTAAGATTTTATTTATTTATTTGACAGAGAGAGAGAGAGATCACAAGCAGGCAGAGAGGCAGACGGAGAGGGAGGAGGAAGCAGGCTCCCCTCTGAGCAGAGAGCCTGATGTGGGGCTGGATCCCAGGACCCTGAGATCATGACCTTCGCTGAACGCAGAGGCTTAACCCTCTGAGCCACCCAGGCGCCCCCTTCTGCCCATTTCTTGATTGGATTATTTGTTCTTTGGGTGTTGAATTTGATAAGTTCTTTGTAGATTCTGGATACTAGCCCTTTATCTGATATGTCATTTGCAAATATCTTCTCCCATTCTGTTGGTTGTCTTTTGGTTTTGTTGATTGTTTCTTTTGCTGTGCAAAAGCTTTCAATCTTGATGAAGTCCAAATAGTTTATTTTTTTCCATGCCTCCCTTGCCTTTGGTGATGTTTCTAGGAAGAAGTTGCTGCAGCTGAGGTTGAAAACGTTGCTGACTGTGCTCTCCTCAAGGATTTTGATCTATTCCTATCTCACATTGAGGTCTTTCATCCATTTTGAGTCTGTTTTTGTGTTTGGTGTAGGAAATGGTCCAGTTTCATTCTTCTGCATGTGGCTGTCCAATTTTCCCAACACCATTTGTTGAAGAGACTGTCTTTTCTTACATTGGATATTCTTCTGCTTTGTCGCAATGAGTTGATCATAGAGTTGAGGGCCCATTTCTGGGCTCTCTATTCTGTTACATTGATCTGTGTATCTGTTTTTATGCCAGTACCATACTGTCTGGATGATGACAGCTCTATAATAGAGCTTAAAGTCTGGAATTGTGAGGCCGCCAACTTTGGTTTTTCTTTTTCAACATTCCTCTGGCTATTCGGGGTCTTTCTGGTTTCATATAAATTTTAGGATTATTTGTTCCATTTCTTTGAAAAAAATCATGGTATTTTGATAGGGATTACATTAAATGTTTAGATTGCTTTAGGTAGCATAGACATTTTCACAATATTTGTTCTTCCAATCCATGATCATGGAACATTTTTCCATTTCTTTATGTCTTCCTCAATTTCTTTCATGAGTACTTTATAGTTTTCTAATTACAGGTTCTTTGCTTCCTTGGTCAGATTTATTCCTAGGTATCTTATGGTTTTGGGTGCAATTGTAAATGGGATCAACTCTTTAATTTCTCTTTTTTCTGTCTTGCTGTTGGTGTATAGAAATGCAGATAATTTCTGTGCCTTGATTTTATATCCTGACATTTTACAGAATTCCTGTATGAGTTCTAACAGTTTTGGAGTGGAGACTTTTGGGTTTTCCACATAAAGTATCATATCATCTGCAAAGAGTGAGAGTCTGACTTCTTCTTTGCCAATTCAGATGCATTTATTTCTTTTTGTTGTCTGGTTGCTGAGGCTAGGACATAGAAGTACTATGTTAATAGCAGTGGTGATAGTGGAGAGCCCTGCTGTGTTCCTGACCTTGGGGGGGAAAGCTCTCAGTTTTTCCCCAGTGAAAATGATATTCGCTGTGGGTTTTTCATAGATGGCTTTTATGATATTGAGGTATGTACCTTCTGTCTCTACGCTGTGAAGAGTTTTGATCAAGAAAGGATGCTGGACTTTGTCAAATGCTTTTTCAGCATCTATTGAGAAGATCATGTGGTTGTTGTTCTTTCTTTTATTAATGTATTGTATCACATTGATTCGTGGATGCTGAACCAACCTTGCAGCCCAGGAATAAATCCCATTTGGTGGGATTCATGTGGTGAATAATCCTTTTCAAATACTGTTGAATCCTATTGGCTATTATTTTGGTGAGAATTTTTGCATCTGTGTTCATCAAGGATATTGGTCTGTAATTCTCCCTTTTGATGGGGTCTTTGTCTGGTTTTGGGATCAAGGTAATGCTAGCCTCATAAAATGAGTTTGGAAATTTGTCTTCCATTTCTATTTGTTTGGGATAGTTTCAGGGGAATAGGCATTAATTTTTCTTTAAATGTTTGGTAGAATTCCCCCTGGAAGCTGTCTGGCCCTGGACTCTTGTATTTTGGGAGATTTTTGAGGACTACTTCAATCTCTTTACTGGTTATGGGTCTGTTTAGGTTGTATATTTCTTCCTGGTTCAGTTTTGGTAGTTTATATGTCTGTAGGAATGCATCCATTTCTTCCAGATTGTCAAATATTTGCTGGTGTATAGTTGTTCATAATATATTCTTAACATTGTTTGTATTTCTTTGGTGTTGGTTGTGATTTCTCCTCTTTCATTCTTGATTTTATTGATTTGGATCATTTCTCTTTTCTTTTTGACAAGTCTGGCCAGGGGTTTATCAATCTTGTTAACTCTTTCAAAGAATCAGCTCCTAATTTCCTTGATTTGTTCTACTGTTCTGTTGGTTTCTATTTCATTGATTTCTGCTGTAATCTTTGTGATATCTCTTCTCCTGCTGGGTTTAGGCTTTCTTTCCTGTTCTTTCTCCAGCTCCTTTAGGTATAGGATTAGGTTGTATACTTGAGACCTTTCTTGTTTCTTGAGAAAGGGTTGTATTGCTATATACTTTCCTCTTAGGAATGCCTTCGCTGTGTCCCAAAGATTTTGAACAGTTGTGTTTTCGTTTTCATTTGTTTCCATGAATTTTTTAAATTCTTCTTTAATTTCCTGGTTGACCCATTCATTCATTAGTAGCATACTCTTTAGCCTCCATGTATTTGAGTTCTTCCCAACTTTCCTCTTGTGGTTAAGTTCTAGTTTCAAAGCACTGTGGTCTGAAAATATGCAGGGTAATGATCCTAGTCTTTTGGTACCAGTTGAGACCTGATTTTTGGCCCAGGATGTGATCTATTCTGGAGAATGTTCCATGCATAAAAGAACATTTTAAAGATAATGTGTGAACATAGTAAAATACTCAAATAGTGGAAAAATTTTATAAAGTAAATTTATAGCAGTAAAAAGTCAGTCTCCTTTCCAACCTATCAATCCTTGAATTTTTTTCCCCCCAGGAGTAGCCACTGTCACCTGCTTCTTATCCAGAGAGATGTTATACATATAAAATCTCACACACACATATATGTGCTTGTTAGATATGTATGTGTATGTGTGTATGGATGGATGTATGTGTGTATATATATATATATATATATATAATTTCCTCATTCTATTTTTTTTTTTAAGATCTTATTTATTTGACAGAGAGAAACACAGCCAGAGAGGGAACACAAGCAGGGGGAGTGAGAGAGGGAGAAGCAGGCCTCCCGCCGAGCAGGGAGCCCGATGCGGGGCTCGATCCCGGGTCTCTGGGATCATGACCCGAGCCGAAGGCAGTCGCCCAACCAACTGAGCCACCCAGGCGCCCCTCTATTTTTATTTTTTAATTTTTAAAAAATATTTTATTTATTTGACACAGAGAAACACAACTGCAGAGGGAACACAAGCAGGGGTAGTGAGAGCGGGAGATGCAGGCTTCCTGATGAGCAGGGAGCCCAGTGTGGGGCCAATAACTGAGACACCCAGGTGCCCCTCCCTCTCTCATTTTAAAAGCATAAATGATGGAATTAGAATGCCATGTCCATATTCTGATCTTTATTTTACTGAGTATTTTGTAGACTGTTTTCTGTCCCACAGGGCGAAAGGGCCAAGTTAGATAAAACTGATACTATCAGTCCCTCTTTCTAGGCTGCAACCAATATACTTTGACCTGTAATAGCAGTTTAAATAAGCAGATACCTTTTCTAAGAATATACTTTATTAATCCAGTAGATGTGTTGCTAGTTTTTCAATGTGGAGATACTGCTCATATTGATTTTAAAGGTATACCTTTTTCATAAAATTTAAAATTCACATTTCCTTTTTTTAAACCCGGGGTTTCAGGTTAAATAAACCTGCTCACCCTTTGATTCGGACAAGATAACCCCAAGGGAAGGGTGTTAGATTCTAGAGTTAGCGAAGTGCTCCTTCAGCATTTCCTTTAATGAACTCAGAGGTATTTTATGGCAGGTGTCAAAACAACCCACGTGTGACTAACCTTTGTGCTTCTCAGTTGATAAGCACCTGTTTTGGTGATAAGTAGGATTAGAGTGGACAGATGTGCCTTTAAATTCTAATCTTGGGCTCGTAAATATTTTCTGGGCATCAGATTGTATTCTAAAAACAAAGAAACTTAGAGAGGCATTTTAACTATATCTACTTCCTTTCCTTTTTTTTTTTTTTTTTTGCTTTTTCAGTCACTTAAGTAGTATCTATTGAGTACTTACTGTGCATTTAGTAGTGGGCAGTGCCCTAATGTACCAGGGAAGGCGTACAAAGACAGAACTTATGGTCTTGCTCAGAATACACACACATATGAAGCAGCTAGTGACCAGGAGAGTATTATATACATCTGCATGTTTGCCCCGGCGGATGCAAGTATGTGTTAATGAATGTAACACATATAGAAATATACATGTATGTTAAGTGTTGTGGCACGGACGATTAGAAAGCAGGTGACAGTCTGGAAATTATGTGAAGGGACAGTAAACCAAAGCAGCTGGAAGGCGGTGTGAATCCGGTTGTTGGGCAAGACTCTGCTGCAGAAAGCCCTGAGGCCAAGGTTTTCTCTTTCTTTTGAAATGATTATAGATTAGTGCACAGTAGCAATAGTGGTACAAAGAGGTCTCAGGGACCCTTTGCTAAGCTTCCCCGGATCATAGCAGCCTACACAGAACTACAGTACAATATCAAAACCATCATATTGACAGTGTGACCATCTATAGATCCTGCCCAAGTTGCCTGCACACACTTCTGTGCAACTGAGCTTTGATAAATGAAGTTTAAAAGACAAAGAAGAGGAATGAGGAAAAACCGGAATAAGCAAAGTTCACAGGGCAGTTGCTTTCCAGAAATGTCCTCTTTCTCTATTCTTTAAACTTGTAGGCATCCCGCATAATCCTATGTCAATTAAGCCCACCTCCTTCCCCACCAGGGGTTGGCTTGCTACTTCCTCTTCACAAATGTCACCCAAGCACCATGTGTTCTTACTCCAGCACTCCAGACACAGGTGGTCTCCCTCCCAAAAATCATTTGCTCTATGACGTGGTTTGCTGAGAAGTAGTCTGGAGCCCACAACTGATTTTCCCATGGATTCAGAGGTGCGTAGGCGATGGGTTCCCCTGCCGCTCTCCAGGTCTACGTAACTCAGAATGTAACTAAGCCCCATTCAGAGCACTATCTCATTGTGGTCCACGTGGCAGTGTGGGGTTTCTGGGAGTTAGGGAGGAGAATTCTCTGCCGTGTCTTAACAGGTCCTGTCCTACTGTTACAAAGTGCCACCGTGTACACTGGGTAATGTTAAAGGGAAAGCCCTTCTTGGACAGTTTTAATCACACCAAATAAAATCTTTTGTAATTCAAGTACCGACCCACCTAATGATCAGTTCCATAAAAGATGGAAGGGCAAGACAGGTGCGAGCTGATGAGGAGAATTAGGCAGCAAGATACTGAAAAGAGAGCTTCTAGAAGGAAACTCTGAAAGAAGGAATTACTTCATATTGATTGTTCATATTCTGATTCATCCTTCATATTCTGTCTCTTTCTCTGTCCCCTTTGTATCTTGGTGAATTCTCTGAATTCTCTACAACTAAAGCCTTACTGCCTTTATAATCAGAAAAATTAGAGGGCTTCTGGGATGAAAGGTGCATCGCACAGTTCCAGCATGGCTAGGAGATGAGGGGACCCTGGGGCACCATGCTCCTTAAAGCAGCGGTGAGGCCCTTTCCAGCTCCAGCAGCTTCTGGTAGGAGCTCCAAGCACGCTCAGTGCATCTGTGATTCAGAACTTCAGAGGACAGGTGTCTACGCAGAGAAAGAACAGAGGCTGCCCTCTCTTTGGTTTCCTGATGAAATATGAAGCCACCATTGACACCTGTGGAAAGAATCCTCCCAGAGTTCAAAAAGGAAGCCAGTTCTTTCTGGGTCACAAGTCGTTTGGGTTTACATCATCATTCCAGAAAAAGTTACACTGGGAACCTTGCACCTCCATTAAGGCAATGTTGACAAACATCCTGCTCTTTCAGCTCTTGAACCGAACCTGCCACCTCGAAGGGTCCATGCTCAGCAGGGAGAACGAAGGCCAGGGCTCCAGACGTTGCCCGACTCATAGCCCCTGAAGAACTTTTGTTTTCTTGGGTGGTCCTGATAGTGATTTAGTCCCATGCTCATGGCTATAGAGCCTCAAACTGCAGTGATGGGGCTTCCTGTGCCTTCTCTTGTGCTGTCCTAGGTGGGACTTTTTTTTTTTTTTTTTTACTTTTAATTTTCTTTTTCTTTTCAATTTTTCAAATTTTTATTTAAATTCTAATTAGTTGTATTAGTTTCAGTGCTAATCGTAACAAATACACTTCTTAATGCCCCTAGATCACTTATCTAACCCATCCCCCACCCAACTCCCTCCGTCAACCCTGTTTTCCATTGTTAGGAGTCCTGGAGGGGACATTTAAGTCTAAATACTTATGTCAACCCCATTTTATTTTATTTTATTTTATTTGAGAGGGAGAGAGAGAAGGCATGTGAGCGAGAACAGAGGGGGACAGACTCCTCGCTGGGTAGGGAGCCCCACATCCCCGCAAGATGCTGGGATCATGACCTGAGCCCAAGGCAGACACTTAACCAGATGAGCCACGGAGGTGCCCCTGCCCATTCCTTTTGATGTAGTTTATGGCCCACAGGAAAGTATGTGTCTTCTAATCTCTGCTCATTTTACTGATGAGGTACATTATTTGCAGTAATCCTATTCTCCTTTTGTGTTTTTTCATTTCCATTGTGTTATTACAACTTCGTAAAACATTTTATGGAAATCTGATAACTCAAACTTGCGCAAGTCTGGTTTCTCTCTGTAGATACAGTCATGCTGGTCTAAGCATACTAATGCCATAAAAAGTTAAAATGTTTCACTTGGTTTATTCTTCATACTTTTTTAGTGAGAATTCCTGAACCACATAAAATACACTTAGCAATTTACATCTGTTTCCTGATAACTTTTATTATTATTCTTTTTTTTAAAGATTTTTTATTTATTTGACAGAGAGAAACACAGCCAGAGGGGGAACACAGGCAGGGGGAGTGAGAGAGGGAGAAGCAAGCTTCCCGCCGAGCAGGGAGCTGGATGTGGGACTCGATCCCTGGTCTCCGGGATCATGACCTGAGCCGAAGGCAGTCACTTAACCAACTGAGCCACCCAGGCGCCCCTCCTGATAACTTTTAAAGTAAGAGAGGGTAATGTGGAGCAAGTATGATATTTTACTAAAGAGCTATAGATAACAAAGCTCTTATTTACACTTAAATGGGTTGAATAAACATTTCTTGCATGCCGGACCATGTAAATGCTAGGTGATACAAAGAGAAAGAAGTAGTTCCTATCTTTACGAGGTGTACAATATAGTCAAAAATGAAACAAAAACTGGTGAAAGCTGTTAAATGAATATCCCTTTTGTCATTGCACCAAGGGGGGTCTGTAATATTCAGAGGCCAAAGCCACTGGGAAGAACCTCTTGGCTGAAGGGAATAGGGTTGTAGGGACTGTGGGTGGTGTGGCTAGAAAGATTACATAAACATGGACCCTTTTGAGAATAAAAAAAAAAAGGTGCTATTCATATTTATGCTTGTGCAAGAGGTATTATCTGGGTCTATTTAGGGCAAAAAGGAGTTATGGTGCCCCTCATTAAAAGGTGAGAATTGGGGAGAATCATCATGAATCTGAATAGTACAGAAATGTATTAGTTTTCATGGCTGTCATAAACAGGTAGCTTTAAGGATGGAGATTTTATTGTCTTGTCGTTCTGGAAGTCAGAAGTTGAAAATCAAGGTGTCAGCAGGGATGGTTCTTCTGAGAGCTGTGAGGGAAGGATCTATTCCAGGCCCCTCTCCTTGGCTTGTCAGAGGTTGTATTCTCCCTGTGTCTTCACATCATCTCCCCTCTCTTCACGTCTATGCACATGTCCACATTTCCCCTTTTCATAGGGACACCAGTCATAAGTTCAGTGTAACAGCCTCATTTTAATTTGTTACCTCTGTCAAAATCCCGTCTCCAAATAATGTGACATTCTGAGGTACTGGGGGTTAGGACTCCAACATACCTCTCTGCAAGGGATATAATGTCAGCTAATAATGGGAAGGATGGTAGAAAATTGGCAGGAGCACCACAGTAGTAGAGACGTTAATATCTGGACAGTTGCTGGGCCCTAGCTTCCTTGTACACAGCATGATCAGGAGGCAAATCAAGGTTTTAATAAGACGGAGGGGAGGGAATAAACAAAATGACGAATCATGAGAGAGATAGAGACTTTTACTTTGGGGAATTATTTGTGATCTGAGAGTCCTCTTTCCAGATGGGCAATGAAGATTGGACACTGGTGACAGAGGGATCTTTAAGTGACCATTGACTAGAGCATACTGAGCTGTGGGATGACATGTCTGGGAGGTCCCACAAAGAGGCTGGCCAAATTTAAGCACAGTAGTTGATCATTATCTGCTATGAGACCTGATTTCATTCACTTATGAAATTAAAACTATTTTATCCTTCTCCTGTCCCCACAGGGATTTTATGGTCCATAGAATAATGAATATGATTAATTCTGAACTCTGTGGAGGAACCATCTTGAGTTACTTCAAAGTGTCTGTAGCGACAAAAGTTTTGGGGCACGTTCAAGAAACGGAATATAAAGTTAATCACTTATGCCTGCAAGATAGTATGCAGATGGAAAGTCAGGGAGAGGAATACACACATTGCTTGGAGTAGGTATTAGAGGCTTAGATAAAGAACTATCAGACCTTCATGTTCTTGCAAAGTATAATCTGTGTCTTTGTGTCATTACTGTGAAAGGCCAATGGGAAACTTCATAAACTATGATGATATATGGATTCCTGCTGAAATCCACATAGAAATGTTTCCATTCTTATGTTTTTGCTCTTTCATCATTTCTCTTGATCTCCATAAGTATCGATGAAATAATGGTGCACACATTTCCTTGGCAAAGAAGAAATTGTCATCGGGATTGTGTGTTGGATTGAACAGCTAGAGCCAGAACAAAATTATCCCAGCCTGTGTGGTTGCAAAGCACTGGGCGATGGCGTGGAATAAGTGAACCATAAAACATAGAAAAATAATAGCACTGGTACTGAACTACGGATTCAGATGGTCTGGAATATGAGTGAAATTCATGTTTTATTCATCAGGGAGAATAAATGATCAGAAAAAAGTATAAATTGGGAACGTTAGGTAATCCTGTGAGTCATTCCAAGATATGAGAGTTTTTCAGTTTTAATTAATTTTAAAAATTATAAAAATAATATCACAGTACAGAATACTTGAAAAAAAGGAGCCACTTCCATTTTTTTTCCCCACATAATTGTTTTACATAGTTGTACTCATGCAGTTTATATACTGTTCTAGCTTCCTTTTTGGCCTTCTTTTAGAATCTTCATTGTTAGCAGTTTTCAATGGTTACATAATTGCATAATTGAGGTATAATTGAATTACACCTCTCATAACAGACTTGCAGCTAATTTCTAACATACTAATGTAATTTTGATATGAATATCTTATTCTACAAATTAGCATCATATGAAAGGTGTTTTTGGGGGGCAAGAGTTCTAGATGTGATCTTTCTGGGCCACAGGGTTGTGAAGCCTTTTATGTCCGCATTTGATTCTTAGGTGAGTAAAACCATCTCCATCTTACCAGAGCTGTGAAGTTCCCAAGTCTAGGCCTCCAGTGGGCCTGCGGCTTTGGGCTATCTCTCACGTAATGCTACCCTAGACCACCATCCTGGGAAGAAAGACCAGCCAAGGAACCACACAGACAACCCTCAGGATTTATTTACTTAAGATGGCTAGATAAATTCTGTGGTTGGATTATAGCGATTCCAGATTTAATATCTAGACACATTGATCTTGTCTCAAAAAAAGTCTGAATTATTATACCTTCAAGGATATTACTGCAATGCTTGGGCATCTTTACCATTACGTAAATCACACTCGATTTGTTTAGAGAAGGACATAATCTAAAAATCTCAGCAGTCCTGGATACCTGTAGTTTCTTTTGCTGTGTAGATCAGCTACCATACTGAAAGTTAGCTGGGGGAAAAAATGAGTCTTTGCTCAGAGTTTGTAAATACTTTCATTGATGTAACACTAAAACAAAAGCAAAATGAAACCTCAGTAGTAAATAGAAGTTGAGATTATTCTGGATAGGAACTCTAACAGAATGGTTACACCATGGCCCTTGGAGTCAGACAAATCGTTTTAGAATTCCAGTTCTATTTACTCTTGATAAGTTTTGATTTTTTGGAAACTCAGTTATTATATTAAAAGGTGGTTAATAATGTGTTAAATAAAAATAAGGCATAGGGATGCCTGGGTAGTTTAGTCTCTTAACCATCCAACTCTTGATTTTGGCTCAGATCATGATCTCATGGTTGTGAGATCAAGCCCTACATTGGGCTCTGTGCTGGGTGTGGAGCTTGCTTCGGATTTTCTCTCTCCCTCTCTCTCTGCCCCTTCCCTTCTCTCTCTCTCTCTCTAACAAACAAACAAACAAACAAATAAATAAATAAATAAAATTTAAAAAAAGGTGTGTATCAAAGTACCGAGCCCACACCGAGTGCCCCAAAAAGTAGTCCTTTCTTCCCTCCTTTATTCATGGCACACATTGGTAATGTAAAGAATACTTCAGAAGGAATACTTTAAACGTTGATTTGTAACTTCCCGTGAGGTTCTACTTGTTTAAAAAAAAATAAGTTAAAAGAAAAAACAATGCTGGATAAATGAGACAAGTCTGAAGGGTTTAATTAGTTGATTTATTCTGGTTAAGCCATATATTTTTCTGTCTTTCCATTTTGTCACCTAAAATGGAATAGTAAAACTTTTTTTTAAAAATTTTTAATTTATTTGACAGAGAGAAACACAGCTAGAGAGGGAACACAAGCAGGGGGAGTGAGAGAGGGAGAAGCAGGCTTCCCGTGGAGCAGGGAGCCCGAAGCCCAATGTGGGACCAGATCCGGATCATGACCTGAGCTGAAGGCAGTCACTTAACCAACTGAGCCACCCAGGCACCCAGGATTAGTAAAACTTCTTAAGCTAGTAGAGTACTATTCCATGGATGAACAACTATAGCTCACCTTTTGGGGATAATGTAATAGGTTGAATAGTGTTTTTTTTGTCCCCCTTCCCCTGCAATTTAATCAATAAAAAAGATCTAAAGATCAAAATTTTTTAGTAGTGGTAGATATTTCCTGTCAAATAGATATATTCTTAGTTCTGATATATGCAAGTAATAAAAACCAACTTCTGATTCATACAGTTAGTTACCCAACTAAATTTTAATGAATGCTCATTATGTTTAAGGTATGTGTAAAAACAAAACAAAACAAAACAAACCATAGACCTTTATAGCCAGGCATACCTGTGCTCAAATTTTCATTGGCTTCACACCTTACAAGTTGAGAAACTGGTGAGACTCGCAAGGAAGATTGTTGACCTTCAGTGAATCCTCAGAGATTCAGAACAGAGATTTTGTGTGGAAAAAAATTGAGGAAAACAATGAGAAAAGAAACTGAGTTATGGATTGCTTTACAACAAGTAACCCTAAATTTAGTAGCTTCCAATAACATTGGTTGATCATGCCACAGGATTCTGAGGGTGGTCCGTGTACTTCCGAGGGCTGGCATCTCCACGTGGTCTTCCTTCGCGGGATGGTGGTCTAGCGTAGTGTTACCAGAGGGGAAGGCCGAAAATGCAGGGCCACTTGAGGCCTAGACTCAGGAACTTTAACAGTGGCACTTCGGCCATATTTTATTGGCCACAAGTCTGGTTCAGATTTAGGGCTGTGGAGAAGAGACTGGGCCTCCTTAGGGAGGATGGGCCACCCTTGCAAAGTCCCATTGTAAAGACGTGTGTGCCGGAATGGGAGGAGTTTGTGGTTATTGAACAAAGTATAGTAGCAACTATGTTTGTATTCAAAAAGCTGAAGAAGATGGTGTCTATCCGCCGGCCTGGCAACTCGTCACAGGCATTTAACCAGTTTTAAGACCCTCCTTTTCCTGTCTTCAAGAATCATTCAGAGTCGAACATGAAGGCCCTGTCCTGGTGTCACTGGCCACAATGCACCCTTAAAACAGCACCCATGGCTTCCGGAAGCTACCAAAGCAGGCTTGCGTAACAACCTCCTGCGATCAGATGTCCAGTTACATTCAAATCTCAGATAAGCAGTGAATACTTTTTTAATAGAAGTACGCCTTCCCTTGTGAGCAGTTTGACATTCTTCTAGAACTTTCCTGTGAATATTCCAACCTATGCATATAAGTCTTTAAAAAAGTGAAATGATATTGGCTTTTACTAGCTGCCGTTTTCCCTTTCCCTCTCGGTCATTCTTCTGAAAGCTCCACGTGCTACGCGGTCTGTGCACGCCACACTGGGCTTGTGTCCACGTTCACTGCTGGCTGGGCCCGTTATTAGAGGTTCTTCTTCATTACAGAAGGTGCTACTGCACCTATCCGTACAGACATACCTTTGTGTATTTCTGATTATAAAGTTCTAGGACTGGCACTGTGACGGGAGAGGGCATGCCTTGAGTCTGGATTGTTAAAATGCCTTCCAAAGGGTATCATCTTAAGCTGTCACCAAAAGTGTGTGAAAGTTCCAGTATTTCCACCTTGCCAGCCATCACTATATTAATCTTTGCTTATGAATAGTCCTTTTCCATAACAAATAGAGAAATATATTGGGAGCAGATTCCTCTTCAGAAGCACTGAGTAGGAGAGAAACTTACTCAGTAAGCAGAAGAAAGTAGATTGCTTACTTTCAAAAGGAAATTTGATTTGTAGCTGTTTGGGAACATAAATGCATGAAATTCACAGCCAACCCCTTGGGTTGAATAGGGAAGTCTAAAAACAGAAACCGTTACACAGGAGTGGACAGGGATGGCTGAACTGCACCCCTCATTGCTTGCCATACACCCTCATTGGACTTCTTCAGTTAATTACCCATACTTTTAAACTTTCCCCACTGTGGAACCCATTCTAGCTTACCATAGTTTCCACTACCCCCTTCAGAATACCACTGCATTTGTTCTGTTTCCTTTATGCCTCAGAAAGGAAAGGGATGACCACCCAGAGTGAGGACCGCAGACCAAAGATGATAATATGTCCCTGATGCATTGGGGCCAAAGTTTCCCTCCTGTGGTGCTCCTTCTTCTCTGTGCAAAGGAACAGAGCTCTCTCTCTCTCTCTCTCTCTCTCTCTCTCCCTCCCCCCTTTTCCCCACTGCACCATCCAGAGAGGATGGGAGGTATTACTGTGCAAAAACCCCAACAACCCTCACTCCTGTCCAAATAAACCCAATCAAAACCAAATCCAAGCTGAAACAAATTTCTTCAAGAGAAGAATGCATGTATTAGAAACTACCCCTTAGTGGGCTCTAATTACTGGGACTCATTAAGACCATCACACATTAAAAAATGTTGTCATACCCGTTTTTCTCTGCTGAAAAAAATCAGTTGTTCTTTTCCATTTTGAAAGCATTAGATTGACATTGAAAGTTGGAGCAGTATCTTAAAACCATGTTGAATCCGGAAACAAATATTTACAATGCCCGGAATAAAAAGGAAGGCCTGACACAGAAGATGACACAGGAGTTAAGAATGGAAAGAGGAAGAAAGGGATAAGGGAGGGTAACAAATGAGAAGATATAGCACTGTTTCTATTGACGAGTGTTACCAATGGCGCCCCAGGTACTGTTTCATTTTTGATTGTTCCTCCTCCTACAAACTCAAACTTCTTGCACACTGGACAATGTCTTATTCATCTTTGTTTTCCCAGCACCCAGCAGGATACCTGACAAACAGTCTGTGTTCAGGAAATACTTTTTGGCCTGAGTCAAGCCACACTAGACTACCTAGACTACTAATGAACATTCTAAAGTTTGAATTTCAGCGCTAGTTTGTGGGCATAGGTATATTTGTGGCCAGAAGACTTCTATAGATAAAAGCCTTTTAAATCGATTGAGGCACTTGTCAAAGATACAGATTCCTGGGCCCCACCCCAGAGATTCCAGCACCGGTGGTCTGGGAGGGATGGGTGGGGCCCTGGGAATCTGCGGGTTTAACAGATTCCTCAGGTGCTTCTGATAACGGCTTGGGAACCCAGGGCAGCTTGTAAATGAGCACATCAGATGCTGTAAGCTCTGGAATGGCCCTGGTAGTTTAGACTTTGTGCCTTGCACTTGATCAGAAAAGAGCATGTGACCATACTAACATGTAAATTTACCAAAGACATTAAACTGGAAGTTAGTGATTACAGTGCACCAAGATCTTAGGAATCTTGGGTCTTAGGGCACCTGGGTGGCTCTGTGGGTTAAAGCCTCTGCCTTCAGCTCAGGTCGTGATCTCAGGGTCCTAGGATGGAGGCCCTGGTCGGGCTCTCTGCTCTGCAGGGAGCCTGCTTCCTCCTCTCTCTCTGCCTGCCTCTCCGCTTACTTGTGATCTCTATCTCTGTCAAATAGATAAATGAAATCTTTAAAAAAAAAAAAGGTAAAT
>PITA01003084.1:0-145989 GCA_004023965.1 Spilogale gracilis | reverse complement strand
CTGACAACCTGGTTACAATAGACTCCAGTCCCTAGCAAGGGGGCGGAGAGATGCAGCCCAGGTAGAAGAGACTGAAAACAGCGCGGCAGGCCCCGCCCCCAGAAGGCAAGCCAGAAGCACAAGAGGACAGCACCCAAACTGTAAAACCCCAACATCGGGGGGAAAGGCAATTTATTAAACTCCTGGTACTGCCCCCAAAGCTGTACACTTTATTGATACAGTTTTTCACCTTATTTGCTTTTTTAACTTTTTTCTATTTTTACTTTTAAAGTTTCCACTTTAAACTTAAAAATTCATTCTCACGGTTTTTGTTCTTTTAATTTTTAATCCACTTTTTATCACAATGTGATACTTAATACAACACTCCATACAATTTTTTACCTTCAAATTTTGTCAAACACATACTTGTGGTTTCTGTTGTTGTTGCTGTTGCCTCTCATTTGCTTGTTTGTTTTATCTATTTTTTTCTCTTTCTTCTCTCTTCTTTCCTTTGTTTTTTCTTTTACATATACATATAGTTATAAGCTTCAAGGTAATCCTACATCCCTATTCAATACTACCCCTATATACAACTAGTTCTAATCTCCCTATATCTTTAGAAAGTGGGCTCCTCCAACAATAATAACAAGACAAACTCGGGAGAATCTGAAATAATTTCCTTGCCCACAAGGAGTATCTGCCCTCACCTTCCCACCCTAGTCTGTCAGTGTTTCTGTGTAATTGTTTCTGCCTTTGTATCATATAAATATTGGTCTTGGGGGTCATTCGGGTTGGGCGTAGCTTTTTGATCTCTTCATTTTCTCTTGATGGCCTTTTTCTTTACCCTGTAGTAGTTTTGTACCATATAAATCCTACCACTGGGCCCCCACTCTGGCAGGGGTTTCTTTTCTTGCTTCCTTTCTCCCTTTCTCTTTTTTCTTTCTTCTTCCTGTTCGGTGGTGAATTCTGATTGCTCCAAAATCTTCCAGCGACCAATTCACCTGGATAGTGGCTGATATATTCAGCTATTCACCTCCTCAACCACTTCTCACCGCAATGACTTGGAGGGGACAACCAACAGAAGAAGAATCCTGTGACTGCAACCCTGGTCACAGAATTACTGGAAATGAACATAAACAATATGACAGAAATGGAATTCAGGGCAGCAATCGTCCAAGCAATGGCTAATTTGGAAAAGAACATTAGTCTCAAAATGGAAGCCCGAAAACAGAAGTGAAAGTGGAAGTTAAAAAGGCTATTAATGAGGTGCAATCTAATTTAAATACACTAATAGCTAGAGTAAGTGAAGCTGAAGGTCATATCAGTGATTTAGAAGACAGATGGATTAAGAAGGAGGAGCAAGAGAAGTCTTGGAACAAACAGCTAAAATCCCATGAAAACAGAATAAGGGAAATAAATGATGCCATTAAACGCTCCAGTATCAGAATTATTGGAATCCCCAAAGGAGTTGAGAGAGAGAGAAGCCTAGAAGATATAGTTGAACAAATCATGGATGAAAATTTCCCTAATCTGGGGAATAAAACAAATGTTCATGTCCTAGAGGCAGTGAGGAAACCCCCCCAGAGCAGTGAGGCCAGAAAAACCTCCAGTCACATAATTGTGAAATTTGTGAATTATAAAACCAAAGAATATGTCTTAAGGGCAGCTAGGGGAAAGTGATCCTTACATATAGAGGAAGGACTATCAGAAAACGTCAGTCCTTTCTACAGAAACCTGGCAATCCAGAAAGGGCTGGCAAGACATATTTAGGAAATTACATGACAAAAATATGCAACCAAGGATAATGTACCCAGCAAGGTTGACTTTCAGAATGGAGGGTGAAATAAAGAGCTTCCAGAACCAGCAAGGTCTAAAAGATTATACAACCACCAAGCCAGCACTACAAGAAATACTAAGAGGGGTTCTATAAAAGAGAAATGAACCCAAGAGTGACACAGAACAGAAATTTACAGAGGTAATCTATAGAAACATGAACTTCACCGGAAATATGATGTCAATACAAATGTACCTATCAATAATCACTCTCAATGTGAATGGCCTAAATGCACCAATAAAAAGGTTGCAGAGTGGATAAAATGACAGGACCCATCCATATGCTATTTATAAGAGACACATTTGGAATCTAAAGACACTTCCAGATTGAAAGTGAGGGGATGGGGACCATCTTTCATGCCAATGGACCCCAAAAGAAAGCCAAGGTAGCGATTCTCGTATCAGACAAATTGGATTTTAATCTAAAGACTGTAGTCAGAGACACAGAAGGACACTACTTCATTCTCAAAGGGTCTATACACCAAGAAGATCTAACAATTGTAAATATTTATGTCCCCAACATGGGAGCAGCCGACTACATAAGCCAACTGTTAAGCTAAATAAAGAATCATATTGATACAAATACAATAATTGTAGGAGATCTTAACACACCACTCTCAGCAATGGACAGATCATCTAAACAGAAAATCAACAAAGAAACAAGAGCCTCGAATGACACATTGGACCAGATGGATTTCATAGATATATTTAGAACCTTCTACCCTAAAACAGCAGAATGCTCATTCTTCTCAAGTGCACATGGAACTTTCTCCAGAATAGACCACATACTAGGTCACAAATCAGGGCTCAACTGATACCAGAAGATGGAGATTATTCCTTCCATATTCTCTGACCACATACTGTGAAACTGGAACTCAACCACCATAAAAAGTTCAGAAGAAAATCAAACACTTGGAAGCTAAAGACGACCCTACTCAAGAATCTGTGCATCAACCAGGAAATCAAAGAAGAACCAAAACACTCATGGAAACCAATGAGAATGAAGATACATAGATCTAAAACCTATGGGATACAGCAAAGGCAGTCCTAAGGGGGAAATTCATAGCTATCTAAGCCTCACTCAAAAAAATTGAAAAATCCAGAATATACCAACTCTCATTACACCCTAAAGAACTGGAAAATCAACAAAACATTAAACCAAACCCCCACACAAGACGAGAAATAATTAGGAGTAGAGCAGAAATGAATGAATCAGAAACTAAAGATACAGTAGAACACATGAACGAAACTAGAAGCTGGTTCTTTGAAGGAATCAATAAGATCGATAAACCATTGGCCAAACTAATCCAAAAGAAAAAGGAAAAGACCCAAATTAATAAAATTATGAATGAAAGGGGAGAGATCACGACTAACACCAAGGAAATAGAAATAATCATCAGAAATTACTATCAACAATTATATGCCAGTAAGTTTAACAACCTAGAAGAGATGGATAAATTCTTAGAAACCTATAAACTTCCAAGACTGAAACAGGAAGACATTGCCAATCTGAATAGACCTATATCTAGTAGTGAGATTGAAGCAATGATCAAAAACCTCCCCCAAAACAAGAGTCCAGGACCAGACGGGTTCCCTGGGGAATTCTATCAAACATTCAAAGAAGAAATAACAACTATTCTCCTGAGGTTGTTTAAAAAAAATAGAAACAGAAGGAAAACTTCTAGACTCCTTCTATGAAGCCAGCATTACTCTAATCCCCAAACCAGACAAAGACCTCATCAAAAAGGAGAACTTCAGACCAATATCTCTCATGAATATGGATGCCAAGATTCTTGACAAGATCCTTGCTAACAAGATCCAACATTACATTAAAAAGATTATCCATAATGACCAGGAGGGATTTATCCTAAGGATACAAGGGTGGTTCAACACTCCCAAATCAATCAATGTGATAGAATAAATCAATAAGAGAAGAGAGAAGAACCACGTGGTACTCTCAATTGATGCAGAAAAGGCATTCGACAAAATACAACATCCGTTCCTGATCAAAACTCTTCAAAGTATAGGGATAGAGGGAACATTCCTCAACCTCATAAAATCTATGAAAAACACACAGCAAATATCATTCTCAATGGGGAAAAACTGACAGCCTTCCCTCTGAGACCAGGAACAAGACGAGGATGCCCACTCTCACCACTACTGTTCAACGTAGTGTTAGAAGTCCTAACAACAGGGGCGCCTGGGTGGCTCAGTTGGTTAAGCGACTGCCTTTGGCTCAGGTCATGATCCTGGAGTCCAGGGATTGAGTCCCACATTGGGCTCCTTGCTTGGCAGGAAGCCTGCTTCTCCCTCTCTGGCTCCCCTTGCTTGTGTTCCCTCTCTGGCTGTGTTTCTCTCTGTCAAATAAATAAAATCTTAAAAAAAAAAAAAAGAAGTCCTAACAATAGCAATCCGACAACAGAAAGAAATAAAAGTTATTCAGCTTGGAAAAGAAGAAGTCAAACTCTGTCTCTTTGCAGATGACATGATACTGTATATGGAAAACCCAAAAGACTCTACCCCCAAACTACTAGAACTCATACAACAATTTGGTAACGTGGCAGGATACAAAATCAATGCACAGAAATCAGTTGCATTCTTATACACTAACAATGAAAATTTAGAAAGGGAAATCAGAGAATCAATTCCATTTACTATAGCATCAAAAACCATAAGATACTTAGGAATAAACCTAACCAAGAAGTCAAGGATCTGTACTCGAAGAACTACAGAACACTCATGAAAGAAATTGAGGAAGACACAAAAAGATGGAAGAGCATTCCATGCTCATGGATCGGAAGAATAAACATTGTCAAAATGTCTATACTGCCCAGAGCAATCTATACTTTCAATGCCATTCCGATCAAAATTCCACCAACATTCTTCAAAGTGTTGGAACAAACAATCCTAAAATTTATATGGAACCAAAAAAGACCTCGAATTGCTAATGAATTGCTGAAGAAGAAAAGCAAAGCTGGGGGCATCTTGTTACCTGACTTCAGGCTTTATTACAAAGCTGTGATCACCAAGACAGCATGGTACTGGCACAAAAACAGAGAAATAGACCAATGGAACAGAATGGAGAGCTCACATATGGACCCACAAATCTATGGTCAAATCATCTTTGACAAAGCAGGAAAAAGTATCCAGTGGAAAAAAGACAGTCTCTTCAATAAATGGTGCTGGGAAAATTGGACAGCTATATATAGAAGAATGAAACTGGAGCTTTCTCTGACACCACACACAAAGGCAAACTTGAAATGGATAAAAGACCTCAACATGAGGCAAGAATCCTTCAAAATCCTGGAAGAGAACATAGGCAGTAACCTCTTTGCCATCGGCCACAGCAACTTCTTTCAAGACAGGTCTCCAAAGGAAAAGGTGAAAATGAACTTTTGGGATTTCATCAAAATAAAAAGCTTCTGCACAACAAAGGAAACAGTCAACAAAACAAAGAGGCAACCCGCGGAATGGGAGAGGATATTTGCAAATGACACTACAGACGAAGGGCTGGTACCCAAGATCTATAAAGAACTACTCAAACTCAACATGCAAAAAGAAGATGAACACATCAAAAAATGGGCAAGAGACATGAAGAGGCACTTCTCTATAGAAGATATACAAATGGCTAACAGACACAGGAAAAAGTGTTCAGCATCACTAGCTATCAAGGAAATTCAAATCAAAACCACGCTGAGATACCACCTTACACCAGTCAGAATGGCCAAAATTACCAAGTCAGGAAACAACAAGTGTTGGGGAGGCTGCGGAGGAAGGGGAATTATCTTACACTGTTGTGGGAATGCAAGTTGGTGCAGCTGCTTTGGAAAACAGTGTGGAGATTCCTTAAAAAATTAGAAATAGAACTACCCTCTGACGCTGCAATTGCACTACTGGGCATTTACCCCAAAGATACATATGTAGTGAAAAGAAGGGCCATATGTACCCCAATGTTCATAGCAGCAATGGCCACAATCGTTAAACTGTGGAAAGAGCCAAGGTGCCCTTCAACAGATGAATGGATAAAGAAGATGTGGTACATATATGCAATGGAATACTATGCCTCCATCAGAAAGGATGAATATCCAACTTTTGTAGCAACATGGACTGGATTGGAAGAGATTATACTGAGTAAAATAAGCCAAGTAGAAAAATTCAAGTATCACATGATTTCACTTACATGTGGTGTATAAGGGGTAATATAGAAGACAGTAGGAGAAGGAAAGTAAATGGGAAGTAGGGTAATTCGGGGAGAGAAACAAAACATGAGAGACTTTGGACAGAAACAAACTGAGGGACTAGGAGGGAGGGGGTGGGGGATGGGAGAGCCTGGTGGTGGGTACTGAGGGCACCTATTGCATGGACCACTGGGTGTGGGGCATGGGCAATGAATCTTGGAACACTGAAAAAATAAAATAAATTTAAAGTTAAAAAAAAAGAAAGAAAAGAGAAGTTGTGGAATTTTGGAAAAAGGGGGACTGTGGACATTGGTGCTTTGGGAGGACAAGCATGTAGCTAGCCATTACTTATTGTTAGGTAAGAACAATATTGGTATTTGAATACCTGTCACTAAAAAAATTTAGTTGATAAATATTTATTTGTATCCTATCACTGTGAAGTTATAGTTCTTTCTAAGACTCTGCTAATCAGGGAAAAGACTTTTCTTACAAGAAAGAAAAAGGTTAAATAGTTCTTCAAACTGTACACACATAACCTTTAGAATTTATATTGTAAGAGACGACATTTACGAGAACATTGCTATATAAAATTCACTTAAGGGTATAAGTTATATCAGTACACCAACTTGGGCATTTATTGACTTACTATAGAATTAGCTGTTTTACTATGCTTTAGCTTTGATAATTCAACCTGGATAAAAGCTCTGTGAAAATTTCCTTAAAAATAGATAGACAGCTAAAGGTATGTAGTCCTCTTGAAAACAAATTCACAAGTAAAGTGCAGTTCCTTACAAATTGGTTTTTAGCCACAACTCAGACTTTGTTGTTGGAGTGGAATAGATTCTGAAGACCTAGGAAGGGTGAATGAATGTGTGATTCACTGACTTTAAGCAGAACGTGCTCTGAGTTTCCTACACATGATGACACATTCCCAAGATCTTCATCTATGAACTTGAGGCAAAATGACCTGTATAGGGACTCAAGTTCTTATCCTGACTGCTCAACTCAGCAATGTGGATAAATCTTTGGATAAACATTTATATAAATTTTGTAATACCTTGAAAAGTTTTTTGAGGACTGATGAAGTTCTAAAATGCCATAATTCTTTGATTCTTTCATTTTTGGGGGGCCATAGAATATATTCCAATGGTAGTTGGGGTTTGAGAGCAGCCCAATGGCATGAAACTGAGTAGAACTAAGTGGTAGTTACAGAGAAAGAGACCATGGTTCTGTCACCATGCTTAACTGGTTGTTTTCAACTATATCTGACAGCTCAAAAAAAGATATTATTTGGTTCTTATGCTTCAGCAAAATCTCTGACTGCTCAGGCAATTACTATTAGTTGTTAGTTTAAATCAGAGTATATAAAAAATGCTTTTGGAGAAGGTAGTATTGTCATTTTATCAGACTTAAAAGAATCTTTTTTTGGTATATTTACCAAATTGAACATTTTATGCTCGACTCCAAACATATTTAGACTTGGTTTCAATAGTTTCTGGTTCCACATGTGTCTCAGAGATAATTTAATACCATATTTCATTTAATGTTCACTTATATGGTCTGTTTTTGCCACACTTTGTTCTAAATTGATTCTGAAGAGTTGTTCTTCTAACACTCTTACCTCCTTCTGCCAGCTGGTGTCTTTATAGGTTCTTTAGATGATCTTGGACTGGCAAAAATAAAGGTCTTATTTTCTTAAGTGGCTATTTTATCGTCAGAAGATGAAAACAGACTCTAGTCAATTTTCAGACCTATCAGTTAAATTTTCTTGTGTATAAATGGGCAATGTGATAGCTATCTGAGAATTCTAAAACTCAGGAATAATTTATTTTGTTAAAATTTCTTTAGTTGTAAAAAGTAAAGTATTTGTAAATACATTTAGAGCATTTCATTTTGTAGTTATTTATTTGTAAATTACTAAAATATAAGCAATATGTGGAGAAACATGGCCAATGAAGATAAATATAGACTCTTATTAGTTAGGATTAAGTCAAGAAAATGGAAAGCACTAGGCATTTCAAGCAGAGAAGGATCAATGCAGGGAGCTGATTGATAACTTGTTGGAAGGAAAGAGTATGTTACCCAGACATCAGCTGCCACCTCTGGTGCTGCCATGGCCACTGCTGCTGTTGGAGCCATGCTCTTGCTTCCAGAAGTTCTTACTATACCAGCAGATAAGAAGAGGTGAGACATTTTCATTGAGCAGCCAGAGATCTAGCAGTGAAACATGTGTGCAGAGAGGTCTAGAAGAATACTCTGAAGATGGACTGGGAAATGATGGCTCTGTGTTTCTTGTATGAGAAGTGATGAAGGAGGTAGACTCAATGATGACCAAGACATAATAAATTTTTAAAGAAATTTGTTGAATCAAGGACATTGTAGCCCACCTCAAGAATTGGGGGAATTAATTTATTTGATAGTATAATCAGGATGGTTGTTCTTTTTCACCAGTTATATTTACTTCAGTTACAAAACGCAAGCCCTCTCACATGCTCAAAGTCTAAACTTTTCTTGGAGTTCCTTTTTATAATTTAAAGCAGTACTTACTGAGTTATGAATTAGTCCTTGTTATTTATCTGCTGCAAGTGTTCAGGAAAGAAGGAACTCTGGCATCCTTAGAGACAATCACATCCTCGAAGTCCACACACCTGATGGGCAGTTCTGTCTGCTGGGCCCTTCTGCCTCCAGCACTTGTTTTCTGGAAATCCTTCCTTCTTGGACTATCCTTTTTCTGTTTTATCCTATGTATTGGTCCTGAAAAATGGGTGGGTGCCACACATAGGTCATCTTATGGTAGAACTGAACATTCATGGTAGAACTGAACCTAACACACTGACATAGAAACAAATGCTATGAGATTGAATCCTTGTTTTCTTATTTTTGCAGGGAGGGGGGTGGTGACTGGGAGTTGGATCTATGTAGAAGGCAGGAATCCACCACTGAAATTGGTTTGATTAAGTAGTTAAGCCACATAACTACTTGTCTATTTTCCCCTTCACTAAATTGACCAGATGTTTGACAAAACAGAATAATTAAATAAAAATGTCTATTTCAGCACTTCATTCTACCTCTCTTTGTTATCTGAAATGTGTTTTTATTATCATTAGTGAATTACTGAATACTGGTTTAGAAATAATTTGCTTTCTATGACAAGATAACCACTAGAGCTTTATATTTTCCCAAAGATTTATTCAAGATACAAGGCTTGCAATGCAGTCATTGACATTTATAATTTTCTTTATACCCTTCCCTTAATCAATCACTTCTAACCAACTCTTCTTTTTTTTTTTTCTTACTAACTCTTCTAAGTCCAATCTTTTCCCAGTATTTGTCCCTCATAGTGTCTCTGTCTTTCTCCTACTTTTGCTTGGCTCTACTTTTCTTCAGTAGGGTGATTACAGTGCCTACCTGTGAACACCTAGATCTGTTCTGGATCATTTCAATAGTAGAGGAACAGGACTTAGGATTTACCATTACAGAAAATGGGAAGTATCTTATTCTCATGACTCCCAATTAAGAGCTCTTTCTTTTGTACAGTTAGAGGGGTTGGATGTGTTTAATTCTGTTTGCTAAGCATATACCACCTTACAGTAAATGATCACAATATTTTTCCCCCCACTAAGTCTGTCAGGAATTGTATGAGTGTCTGAATGATCTGAGAAAAAACTCCAGCTACATTTGGACCAATATACAAGATGGAGTTTACTGTAGTTGATGCATCTCACAGGTTAGTCTGTGAAGTTTGGAATTTATCGTGAGACACCAAATCAAATGCATGGCCATGATGCATCAGAATTTATTGTTGAGAAATGGTGTGATAGAGAAAAAGATAATAATCAAGAAGTGTGGTGCAAGGTTTGGCAGAAATCTCTTTACTATGGATGGATGGGCAGAGGTAGAGTGGGAAGCAGGGTTGGCTAATATCAGAGACTCAGCCAGGCAAGTCTGGGATGGTGGTCTAGGAACTTAGATTCCTAGCTCTGCTTTAGGCAAGCATTTGGCACCTTGTGTATAAGACAAATTCTATATGCTCTATTAATTAAGTTGGGGGGGGGAGGAAAAACAGCTGGTGGAGAGCTGTTAACTTAGTCTCATGGTTCTCTTGTTGTGACCTGCACCTTGAAAAACACTATTAGTAATATTTTATGTAAACAGATAAGCACTAAAAAAGCCACATGTTAAAACCCTTTATAATAATAATTCAAAGCAGAGCACGAGACTCAAAAAAGTGTTTTATTAGAGCAGAATTCTTTTCTTTAGGGATATAGAGGCAGTGATAAGAATCTATAACACGTTACCTTTGAGTTCATCCAAATTGAGTCCTGTCTTTCCTATGGGTTTCTGACTGAACTTTCTTTATTGCTGTGAGTGATGTAGAAATTAGCAGGCTAATTCCCATATCTAGTCTATATGCTATTTTTGACAAATAATAAGATTATTTTTAAAAATAAGTATTTCAAGATATTGAAGTTATTTCACATGTGTTTTTGCATCCATATGCCCATTTTTTCCCTAGAAAATAGGCAGACGCTCAGTTCTACACCCCCCTCCCATTGTTACAGGAATCTAGATGGCAGGTTGCACAATCCCCAGAGACGTTTGCTAATGTTGGTATTGGGACATTTCTCCCAGTCAAAATCTACAATATCTCTGCTCATTTGCTTAGGTGTCAAAATGATTTGCTGGTTTTATGGAAATAGCCTGACCTTCCACTCTAATGGTTGTCTACACAGAAACTACCTACCATCTCTGTTTTACCAAATGAGGAAGTCTAAACACCAATATAGCTTAACCTTTACTATTTGCTATTTATTTATTTATTTATTTATGTACTTATTTATCTATATATATATATTTATTTATGTTAAAGATTGTATTTATTTGACAGAGAGAAACACAGCTGGAGAGGGAACACAAGCAGGGGAAGTGAGGGAGGGAGAAGGCTTCCCGACCAGCAGGGAGCCCAATGCGGGGCTTGATGCCGGGACTCCGGGATCATGACCTGAACAGAAGGCAGACGCTTAACAGCTGAGCCACCCAGGCGCCCCAACTATTTGCTTTTTAAAACTTAAATGCTGCCTTCATTTTTAGGGAGCACTCTGTATTCAAAATCTTACCCTGTTTCAGCAAGAAATCTATACAGAACACTGACATGCTGTTTTGATTATGTCTCAGCTCATCCATTTAAGAAGGCTGAAAAGTTATTTCAGCAGATTTCCTGCAGGTGTGACTGATTACCTGGGCTCCATTGTTTCAGAAAGATAAATGGAAAACTTAGATCTTCATAAAATAAGGGCTGGAGGGAGAAATTCTGCAGTGAACTGTCTTAAAAAGCAAAGAGCTTCCCATCCAGAAATCTTTAATCATTGATTTGATGACTGTTGTTGGAAATATTTTGGAGAGGATTGTGATATAGGATCATGAGGCTCATAGGCTTATATACTCTTATCCAATTGGGAGATTTTATGAGTTTAAATTATGTGAAAAAATTGACCTACTAGGCTTAGGATCTATTGAATTTTCAATGACATACACATGGGTTGGTACCCATTGAAGCCTGGTATCCAGTGTTCTAAGTCATCAGTGGTAAGTTTGGGGTCAAGCATGATGACATCTTCAGAGAAGCTTGTGCTAGACTTACTCTTCAACTTAAAAACATCAGTCACTATTCTTCAGCCTGTTCTTCTTTGTGGGAAGTCAAACTCTGGATGTGAAGACAAGTTTTTAAAGTCTAAAGACTGAGGAATCGAGATAGCATCAAATGTGAAAAATCCTTGAAGAACTTCTCATGATTCTTAACCATTTTGGAATCACAGATTGTTTCAGACTCTATTCAGAAAAATGCACATTGAACTTTATAGGCTCAGAGGACTCATCCCAGATTAAGAATACTTGTAAGGAAAAATATATACTTTCTATAGTCTCATATTGTTACTTCTTAGGGATTGCCAGAACACACCAATCATTCCTCAAGTTATTTTCATGACACACTGAATCTTTTTCTGAAAACTAAATACCTTGACCGAAGTAATACCCTCTCCTACCCAACAATAACTGTGAATTATGTTTACACTAAAACTCATCTCAGAATTGAAGAAGAGTTCATAAAGCCTTAAAAGCAATAGAAGAAATTCAAAGTAAAAAGGCAATGGATGACTATATAAAATGAAAGACTGTTCATCAAAGAAAACTATAAACAAGAGTAAAAGGAAAATGAGAAATTGTGGGAAAATAATTGCAATAAATATCTAGTATATAAATGGCTTTTATTTTTTTTAAATTTTATTTATTTATTTCACAGAGAGCGAGAGATCACAAGTAGGCAGAGAGGCAGGCAGAGAGAGGAGAGGAAGCAGGCTCCCTGCAGAGCAGAGAGCCTGATGTGGGCCTCGATCCCAGAACCCTGAGATCATGACCTGAGCCAAAGGCAGAGGCTTTAACCCACTGAGCCACCCAGACGCCCTATAAATGGCTTTTAGAATCAAAAAGAAAAATGTTAAATACCAATGTAACAAATGGTCAGAGTAGGTGAAAATACAATTCTTTTTATAGCAGTTATGGAGGCACTACAGTGTGGTAGAAAAACACCCCTGCTTCCAAGGGCTTAATTCACAGTAAATGAAATACAAATGACAAATTAACATGTGAAAAGTGTCTAACTTTACTTCATAATCGAATAAGTTTGCAAAAACAACCTTGGTCTGTCATAATAGCGAGAGATAAAAAAAATAATACTGAGTATTATTGAGGAGATGAGATAGATGCTCTTATCTGTTGCAGGTAGGAAGCTCCATAGTGATAACTTTTTGGAGAGTATCTTTGTAACATGTTTTAAGAGTTTTAAAAACTGGGTACCCCTTAATCTATTTATTTCTCTTCTATAAATCTGTTCTAAAAAAGCAGTAAAAAACTCAAATATCTAGAAAGTCCACTGCAGTATTAGTTATAACCTCAAAAATACAAACCAAAACAAACCAAAACCCTGGGAGTAACCTAAATTCTATTTAAAAATATATACCACCATGGTCCAATATGTGTTAAAATAACATATACTTAAGAAAAAATAATCTGGAAAACACTGTGTTTTTCATTTTATTTTTTGATTTTACATTTCTAAGTTTTCTATCTATATTCTTTTTTTTATATTTATTTAATTTGGAGAGAGAGTATGTAGGGGGGTAGATGGAGGGAGAGAGAGAGAACTGCAAGCAGATGCCTTGGCTAAGCACAGAGCCTGACACAGGGCTCCAACTCACAACCCTGAGATCATGACCTGAGTGGAAATCAAGAGTTGGACGCTTAACTAACTGAGCCATCCCGGTGCCCCTCTATATTATTTTTCTAAGGAAATATTTTTATAATAAAATATTATCAATAATTATCTTGGGCTGCTGAATTTAGGGTGATTTTTATTTTCTTCCAAATAAAATTACATATTTGCTTCCCAAATTCTCTACAGTGAGCATTTTTATATCTTTTCTAAATTAAGAGAAGAAATAAGCATTATTTAAAAACATATCTTGACAGCAAGAATATATTCAAATGCCCATCAAATTATAATAATTCTATGCAGGCAAGAAAGAACTTAATCACGTAGAGAAGACACTGGTAGAACCAGCCATCTTTAGAAGCTGTAGTTATTTGCTTGATAGCATTTATGGGATTTTGATTCTTTGAAAAAAAAAAAGACAGAATTGAGTATTTTCTGCTTGATACCTGAGGTAACTATACAATTTTGAAAAGGTTATTCTTTGAACTTTCAAATGTTCTTAAATGTGCTAGGCATTTTTGAAGTTTAGAAATTGATTTACAGAGGTCCAAGCTTTAAGTTAAGCACTTGCAACATTTATCAAGTATTGTTCTTATAGATTCACAGTAAGGCATTTGAAACCACATTAAATACTTTTATCTCATATACTTGTATTTTTCACATCAAATCTTAAGTGCAAATCAGATGCCTTTTAGAAAACCCTAGCTAAAACCTATGGCAAAGTGTCTGCAAGCATTTTTTTTTTTTAAAAAAAGATTTTATTTATTTGACAGAGAGAAACACAGCCGGAGAGGGAACACAAGCAAGGGGAGTGAGAGAGGGAGAAGCAGGCTTCCTGCTGAGCAGGGAGACTGATGTGGGGCTTGATCCCGGGTCTCTGGGATCATGACCTGAGCCGAAGGCAGTTGCTTAACCAACTGAGTCACCCAGGTGCCCCTGCAAGCATTTTAATACACAAGTGGTATATCAGTGTTTTATTGCTACATTCAAAATAAAAAATGAAAAGAAGTTTAAAGAGATTTGTAACATATTTCAATCACAAAGTCTTTAATAGTTTATATGAGAAATCTTCCTATAGGTTAACATTTAGATAAATATCTTTCTATGCCCACATATAACTATGGATAAACACACACACACACACACACACACACACACACACGACATACACAGATACTCCAACATCTCTTCAAGTACTCTTTGTCTCCTTTTCTTATCTATCTATCATCTATCTATATCTATCTATCTATCTATCTATCTATCTATCTATCTATCTATCATCTCTCTCTCTCTCTATCTATCTATCTATTTATCTATCTATCTATTCCATCAATTGAGTGTTTCTGGGACACTTGTTAGTATCAAGATGGGTTAGATCTGTTTGAGGAGCTTACAAATGTAGTGGGTAAGACAAGTACATAATGCTATTATAATAGAGGACACCACAGAGTAGTATGTACCAACAAGGAAATGATTGATTTGGCTTGCTTTGGGCGTGGGAATGTAAAGAAATAATAATTACACTGGGTCCGAAGAGCCAAAGTTTGTTAAGTGAAAATGAAAAGAGTATTCTAGGTGGCAGGAATGGCACATAAAAAAGCATAGAGTGAGCAGAGGAGAATGGCCCTTGGGGTTCAATTGTGAAGGGCTTTGTGGACCAAGCTATATTTAAGTCTCAATCACAGAGACCTGGGACGTTACCATGATCAAGCTTCAAGGCCCAGGGTCATCTCCTCCTCTGGCTGATCTGATATCCCAGAGGGTTCTATTTGGAAATGCAAATAAGGCCTCCTCTGGCGGAAAGCAATCCTCATTCCCGCTGAGGAAGTGCTTTGCCTAAACCCATTTGTTTTTTCAGGTGTACTTTCTTCAAAATCAAATAGTAAACAATGCCCAGAGTGCTTTCGCAAGACCTTTTCATTTGCAATGACCCAAGAAACCCAGCTTTGTTAATAAGCAGTGAACACCTACTCAGGCTGGCAACTGGGTCAAAATGTTAATTACTCTTCAATGGCCACATTTTTTCTTTCTCTTCATTTGCTTTTTCACCTCCTCAGAGACTTTAATCAAGTTTGAATTTTCCTTACTGCTGAGACTAGTGTAGTGTTAAAAATAAGTTAGCCCTTTGCCTGTCTCCTGGGCACCTATAATCTCAGGCGTCATTAGCTTTCCCTTTTCAAGTTAATTATATTCAGTGTGAGCTTGAATTTTCAAATCCATCTGCTTTCTCCATCTCTGGAGATAGTTTATTTATATCTAGTATTTTAAATAGGAAAGACATGGAACAACAGTTTCCTCATACTTTAAATGTTTTGAGTTTTATGTAATAGCCATTTCTTTTAAAATAAAATCAATGGGAGAAAATTTATTTCACAGCATCTCTGTGTCTAAGCAATGACAAAAAAAATCCTGTCCAGTACAGCGAAGGTATGTCTCTGCTATTCTCTCCTCTAGGCACTTATCACAATTTATAATTATATACATATTTCCGTGTTCACATTTATAATGCTAACTGGACTGTAAACTCCGTAAGGGCAGGAAAATGTTTTGTTCATCAATTTACATCTGAAGCTTAGTATATTATCTGGAGTGTGCTAGGTGCTCAATCAATCTTTATAGAATGAAGGAAGAAAGGAAGGAATCAAGGTTTATAACTGTGATACTTTAGGAGTTCACAATTTTTTTTTATCACCAAGGGCCACTTTCTTAATTTTTACTTTCATGGATGCTATTTCGGTTACCTATTGCTATGGAACAAATTGCCCCAAACCTATGACTAAAACAACAACAATTTGTTATTGCTCACAATTCTGTGTATTGGTTGGGTGGTTCCTCTGTGACTTTCATTTGGGTCACTCATATGACTGAATGCTGGACCGTCAGCTGAACTATTAGGTCCAAGATGGACTCACTCACATCTGGGAGTTGGTGTTGGCTACCAGCTTGGGTGCTTCAGTTCTCCTTCCCGTGGCCTCTCATCCTCCAGTAGGCTAGACTGGCTTTCTACATGGGGTCTCAGTACAGGATTCCAAGAGGGCATAGATAGAAGCTACAAGCTCTCTTGAGCCTACACTTTGAAATTGACACATCACTTCTGCCACAATCTATTGGTCAAAGGAAGTCACAAGGTTAGCCTAGCTTTAAGGGATAGGGAAAAGACTCTACTTCTCAATAAGAGGGATTGTAAAATATTGTTCATACATTTTTCAATTTTTTTAAGATTTTTTTTTTTTTTTTTTTTTTTTTTTATTTGAGAGAGAGAAACACAGCAAGAGAGGAAACACAAGCAGGGAGGGTGAGAGAGGGAGAAGCAGGCTTCCCACAGAGCAGGGAGCCTGATGTGGGGCTCCATCCTGGAACTCCAGGATCATGACCTGAGCTGAAGGCAGACCCTTAACAACTGAGCCCCCATACATTTTTCAATCTGTTGAGTATTTTAAAGTGATGGTAATGAAGATGATGAGGGTGATGATACTATACGTACTAAGTATTTACAGTAAGCAGTGTTCTAAGTGCTTTAAGTGTTTACAACTCACAGAAGAAGTATGAATTGAGTGATATCATCATCTTCAATTTATAGACAGGAAACAGGGTTAGAACAGTTAAAGAACTAGCTCAAAGTAGTTTAGGGATGCTAACACAGGTTGACTAACTTTATAGCCTGTAGTTTTCCCTTCCTTCCCTTTCTCTGTACTCTTTATGAAGTCATTAATCCCTGCTCTCTGTGTTATGCCTTTCCATGTCACCATCAATCCTGATTTAAGTAAACAGAAATTATCGTTTTGGTTGGGTTGCTAATAAACAATAGAGTTGAATAAATAAGTTGATGTGTATGCACTGTTAACTACTATTGGTAGGCTGATTTTGATAATTTGTTACAGAGTGAATTCAGTCCTTTTTATTTATTTTTGTCTTTATTATTATTACGACTGTTATTTAGCCCTTAAAAAAACTGATTTAAGGGGTACCTGGGTGGTTCAGTCAGTTAAACATCCAACGCTTGATTTTGGTTCAGGTCATGATCTCAGGGTTGTAAGACTGAGCTCCCTGCAGGGCTCCACACTCAGTGGGGAGTTGGCTGGAGAGTCTTTCCATCTGCCCCTTCCCTACTCATGTGCTCTTCTCCTTCTCTCTCTCAAATTAATAAATACATCTTTAAAAAATAATAAAATCGATTTAAGAACAGACAGGCAGAAATTATTTAAAGAATACAGATTGCAACTGGTCTTCTTCTTGCATTACTATTTCAACTGGTAACTTTCTCACAGGCTAGAAATTTCAAAACAATTTTCTTTTCTTTCTAGTCTTCTTCAGTCTGCAAAACCAGCTTTATTTTTTTTGGAAGGTTTCTCCTGTCTGTCCTCCTTTGCACTTTCATTGGACATAACTCCTTGCAGCTCAAAGTCTGCTCTATGGACCAAACAATATGGGTGTCAACTGGGAACTTGTAAGATATGCAGAGTCTCAGACTGCACCTAACTGCTAAATCAGAATCTACATGTAAAAAGAGAGAAGACAAGTAAAATTAGAAATGAAAGAGGAGACGTTACAACTGATAACATAAAAATGCAAAAAACCATAAGAACAACGAAGATGAACAATCATATACCAAAAAATTGTATAACCTAAAAGAATGAGGTAAATTCTTAGAAACATGCAACCTTTCAAGATTGAATCAAGAATAGAAAGCCTGAGCAGACCAATAATGAGGAGAGACACTGAGTCAGTAAAACAACAATGACAACAAATTCCTAACAAAGAAAAGCCCAAACCAACTGGCTTTACTGGTGAATTCCACCATACAGTACAAGAAGAATTAATATCAATCTCTCTTAATCTCTTCCCAAATTATAAGTGGAGAAAATACTTCCAAACTATCTTATGAGACTAGAATCCCCAGATACAAAAGATACAACAAGAAAGCTACATGCCTGGGTGGCTCAGTTGGTTAGGTGTCTGCCTTCAGCTCAGCTCATCATCCCAGGGTGCTGAGATGGAGGTCCCCATTAGGCTCCATGCTCAGTGGAGAGCCTGCTAAAGACTCAGCAAAAAGTTGTTAAAACTGACAAATTTAATACAGTCGTAGGATACAAAATCAATATACAAAAATCAGTGGCATTTCTATACATGAATGACAAACTATCTGAAAAGAAAATTAAGAAAATGATCTCATTCACAATACCAACTAAAAGAATAAAATAGGAATAAACTTAACCAAAGAGGTGAAGAGCTTATCCACTGAAAATATAAAATATTGATGGGTACTAAAGAAAATACAGATAAATATTTGTACATGGATTAGAAATAGTATTGTCAAAATGTCCATACCAAAAGTGACCTATACATTCCGCAAAACTATTATCAAAATCCTAATGGCAGGCATTCTTTTCAGAAATAGAAAAAACAATTCCAGAATTCATATGGAAATACAAATGCCCCCAAATAGCCAAGGCAATGCTGAGCAAGAAGAAAAAAGCTGGAGGGCATCATACTTTTATGATATTTTGAAAACTGCCATAATTAAAATAGTATGCTACTTGCATAAAGATAGACATGTAGAGCAATAAAGCAGGGTGGAAAGCTCAGAAAACAAATACATTCATTTATGGATAACTGATCTTTGACAAGGGTGCCATAAACACACAATGGAGAAAGAATCATCTCTTTAATATAATATTGGAAAAACTGGATATCCACACAGAGAAGGCAATTGTACTTATCTCATACCATGTAGAAATGTGAGATAATCGATAGCAAAATCAACTCAATATGGATTAAAGGTTTAAATGTAAGACCTGAAATATAAAACTACAAGAGGAAAATATAGGGAAAAATCTTTTGACCTTGGTCTTGACATTGATTTCATGACTATGACACTAAGTGCACAGATAACCAAAGCAAAAACAGACAAATGGTATTGTATCAAAGTAAATGCTCCTGCTCAGCAAAGGAAACAATAAACAGAATGAAGAAAGAACTTATAGAATGGGAGAAATATTTTCAAACCATAAATCTTATGAAGGGTTAATATACAAAAAAATATAAGGAATTCAATAGGAAGAAAACAACCTAATTGAAAAGTGTGCAAAGGACCTAAATAGATATTTTTGCAAAGATAAACAAATGACCGACAGGCAGGGGAAAAGTTGCTGGACTTCACTAGTCATCAGGGAAATGCAAATTGAAATCACAATGAGATATCACCTACACTTGTTAGAATAGCTATTATCATACAGACAAAAGCTGAATGTTGGCAAGGATGTGGAGAAAAGGGGAACCTTTGTACGCAGTTAGTGGGATGTAAATTGGTCTAGCCATTATGAAAAATGGTATGGTGATTCTTAAAAAAATTAAACAGAGCAGCCATATGATTTAGCAATCCCACTTCTGAGTATATATCCAAAATAAATGAAATCTGGAAGAGGTATCTGCACTTTCATGTTTTTGCAGCATTATTCCCAATAGTCAAGATATAGAAACAACCTAAATGTCCATCAGCAGATGTATGGATAAAGAAAATGTAATACACACAGATGATACACAGACACAGACTACACACACATACACACAGGAATATTATTCAGCTTTTAAAAAGAAGGAAATCCTGCCATTTATGGCTACATGAATGAACTTGGTGGTCATTATGGTAACTGAATAAGCCAGACACAGAAGGATAAATACTGCGTGATCTCACCTACGTGGAATCTAAAATAGTCAAATTTATAGAAGCAACGAGTGACATTGTGTTACCAAGGGCCAGGAGGTGGGGTGAATGGGAGAGATGTTGGTTTCAGTTCTACAACATGAAGAAATTCTGGAGATCTAATGTACCGTATGCTGGTTATAGTTAATACTATTGTGTTGTATCTTGAAATTTGCTAAGTGGGTAGATCTTAAGTGTTCCCATAAATAGATAAACAAACGAGGTGGTAGATATGGTATGTTAATTAAGTTATGGTAATCATTTCATATACCAAAACATCACATTGTATACCTTAAAAAGTAGTATCCCTACTTGCCAATTATACTTTAATATATCTGGAAAAATCCTCTGTTAAAACTTGGAAGAGAAAGGAATCTGTATTTTAACAGTATCCCCCAGTGATATGTGTGTGTTATAAATTTTGAGAAACAATGACATAGTGAATGGATAAGAGCATCAGATCTGGATTTGAAGTCTGAGTGCCCCTTGCTGGTTATGTAATCTGAGGCTGCCTACCTCAAGCTCTGAGTTCCTCATCTGTAAAACGGTGACAATTAACAACAGTAACAGTATGTAGCTTTGAGGGTTAGTGTGGGGATTATATAAGATTATGCTCAATATTTGGCACATTTTTGTATATTCAACAAATGTTAGGCAAACATATACAACTATTGTCATTGTCTAGTTGGCAGCACTTTTTTCTCCCATTGGAACATTGTGATAATATCCTGCCTGCTTTTCTAGTTTTAGTTCTTCCCATTCATCCCATCCTATACTCCAGTGCCAGTTGTTTCCACCAGCAAATATCTACCTGTGATACTGCTCTCCTCAAAAAGACTTCAGGGCCTCTCACTGCATTTATTGGCATTTTAAGACATTTGTGAGCCAACTTCTTTGCAGGAAATTTACCGCCGCCTACTGTCTCAGTGCAGCCCAGAGAGAATGATAACACTGGAAATAAGGAAGGCCTGAGGCGAAAGCTTCAAAATTGTGCCCTTGTTTTAACAAGAAAAAGCTGTTTGACTTTGTCTATCTTTCTCTGGGCTCCAGTTTTTCCAATTCATAAACTTAAGTTGTTTGGTTAATAGTTTTGCCAAGATCTTTTACATCCAGTGATTGATGAGGCTGGAGCTGAGCCAAGTCTACTGCACACTAGGAATTCCAGAGTTTTGCACAATATTGAAAACTGAAGAGAGGGACCTCATTCTTTGTTTCTTATTCCTGGAAATAAGTTTGTCCACTTTTTGAAATGTTAAAAAGAAAACCACAGCTCCCAAAGAGTGTCACTTGGACCAGTTTCCCAAACTGTGGCTTATTACCTAAGCTCATTACAGTTTCAACCTTCCCCAGAAACATCATCTTAACTAGTCAGTCATGAATTCTTTGATCAGTGTCAATGAGTCTGCTGTATGGGCCCTCTCCATCCCCCAAAGGAAGATGAGGTCATCTTCATGGTAAGACCCGTTGGCTTTACCCCTAGGGAAAGGGTCTTGCTGCAATAATCCTTTTCTTTTCTTGGTAACTTTCTTGCCCCATGCTCCTTCTATAAGGACTTTCCATTTTGCATAACTCCTCTGAGAGCCCTTCTGTTTGTAGATGGAATACTACCTGATTCATGACTCCTTTAATAAAGCCAATTAGATCCTTAAAATTCAATTGGTTGAATTTTTGTTACTTAATAGGAACAAATCTACATATGATATTTTGGAGAGCTGTAATTTATTTATTTATTTTTAAGATTGTATTCATCTATTTGTCAGAGAGAGAGATAGAGAGGGAGAGCACAAGCAGGGGGAGTGGCAGGCAGAGGGAGAAGTAGGCTTCCCACTCAGCAAGAAGGCTGATGTGGGCCTCCATCCCTGGATCCTAGGGTCATGACCAGAGCTGAAATCAGAAGCTTAACCAACTGAGCCACCTAAGCATCCCTAGAGAGCTGTTATTAAAAAGTGCCTACTATTATTTGAATCTTTTAGTGAAAGAGATACTTGTCTTGAATGTCTTTTTTTTTCTTCAGAGAAATAGCAAGAGTGTTATATTAAATTAAGAACACATTTTATTATATGTGTTAGAGGAACAACTGTGCATTCTCAGTAAGAATCATGTATTTTAGAAATGTTTTTTGCTTTTGATTAGTATGTGACTTTATACTTTTGAATAGGCTTCTGATATAAGAGTGTACCTTTGAAGCAGTCTACCAGAATTATATTCCCAGTAAGGAATAATGGAGCCGAGTTAAGTTTTTATTCTCAAGATACTCAAAGCTTTATTTTCAGGATGCCATGTTAAGTTTTTCAGTTGTTAGGGTAGCAAGTACTTGTAGCTTTGTTGCTATAGAAATAAAATTTATTTCAAACTTATTTACTTTTTTCCTCAATCCTGCGTCTGAAAAAAAGTAAAATATTTTATGAGGTGTTTAATTAATCTAGATCCTTTTGTGATTATTTTATGTATTTGGATTTAGGTATTAGTAGGGAGGAAATCAGTTGTCATAGAAATGTTCCATTGAATGATAGAGATGACGACATTTAATCTTACAAGAAAATACAATGATGAATTATCAATATATTTTTTTCTCAATTCAGTGATGTGCACTTTATCCACATGTTAGTGTTTTGAAATTAGGGTAAGCCTTAGTATTAATGTGAATATTTAATGTTGTACTTTTATTTCCCAAAGATGTTTATTAAATTAATGGGGCATTTTACACATGATTTATATTTTAGAATTGAGAAATCACCGGAGATTGTTTTCTGCATCACCCAAGTAGGTAGAATTGATCTACAGAAACAGGAGATACTGGATTTTCAATTCTTGAGATTGGGTAATGTCTTAGGCATTATTTTTTTTTCCCCCAATGGAGTCCAACATAGTGTCCTAGAGGTAAATTATTATGTAATACTTGTTATATAATGAATATACAAACACCAAAACTCAAGATACTAATTTAGTGTAGTTTTTTGAATGGATATCGCTGTATCTGAGCTAATGGCTGAAAGGGCAAATGAAATCATTTAAAACTCCCCTATGGGGTGGAGTCATAAAGGAGTCATAGTTTTAGGGCTATTCCTCACCTTCGGCAGGGGTGGAGGCTACCTGTAGAAGGAACTCAATTTTTGGTATAAGGAGATGTCAACAAAAAGACTGGGGATGATAAAAGAAAATATTGTTACTTTCTATATTGTGCTTTGAGTTTATTCTATGGAATTCTGTGAACTAAATGGAAAAGTAATCTTTGCCATCCTGAATAGAAGCCCAAGAAAATTATAATGAATCAGTTGGTGGTTTTTTTCTAATTCTACAACTTTTAATACATCCTTACACAACCTTGATTTATTCACTGAACTCTCAGGAATTTATTATAGTCATTAAGTGTTAACTTTAATTTTCTTATTAGTTGTTTCTCACTGTCCCAAAAGGGAGGAAAGTTTGGTGGAAAGAACTCAGGACTAGTTTTTAGCTGCCCATCAGGGGACACACACTAGACTGTGTTAAAAATAACTCTATCTTAAAACTATACTCTCAGGGATCATTTCTATAGTTTATTACTTGAGAAATTTCTCTGAATGTGTATGAAAAACGATCTTTCTGGGTATTATTTTTCTCATCTGTAGCATCTGACAATCTCTGAAGTATTTTTCAAGTCCAAGATTCCATGATCCCTGTGATACCATAACCCATGGAAAAGCAGCAATTTCTAGGACTTCAGGTATAATATAAGTGTTAGATTTCTGAGAATCTGGTGTTCGACTATTAACCATATTTAGGACATATTTTAGTAATTCTGAACTCTTTATACTTTGCTCAGAAGAAACTATATTAAGGAAATATGAAATCCTTTATATAAGAAAGGCTTAAGAAACAAGCTAAAAACCAGAAGTAAATAAATATATAAGCATTATTCATTGATTTATATTAATTGGTCAAGTTTAAATGAGGTACCTAAAATTGAGTAAGTGTATAGTTCTGATTGTAAGTAAGGACAAATACCCAAGTATTAATTAGATATGGGAAACTGATCATTATCTTGAAAGTAAACATGTACACATATCATGGGCAAAAATACAAAACAGAGGATCTCTATTAAACCACCTCGGCAAATTTGCATCTGTGCATGTGTGTGTGTGTGTGTGTGTGTGTGTGTACATTTATACATAGAAAAACTGTATAAAGGCATAGAAATGAGTTTAATAGTCACCCTTTTTATTTTGTATTTTGATTAAATGCTGAAGTTCTTTACAACTCATAATACATATAAATTAAAACAAATCTCCAACCAATTTATATATTGGAATTATTTGAAGCCTATTGGAAAGGCTATTAGAAAAAAGTCTGTTGGTTTAAAATTGTTTAAATCCTTAAATTCATAATATTTTCTGTATTAAAAAAGACAATGGAGGTAAACTCTTCAGCTGTTTTTCAGTTACCAAATGACAACATCTGTGTATGACCCATGGTGTTGAGTCTTCAGATGTCAGGGTTACTTCCCGAACCCTGACTATGCACCGTAGGGGAGTGAGAAAGAGGCTGCTGGCCTGTGGTCATGACCCAGCTTGTTCTGACATTGTAAAGGAGCACCTAGGCTCTGGGTGTAGCTTTGTAGAGCTCTGTTATAGAACTGAAATGTCTCAGGTGTGACCTACATCAGTCTCATGTTATTTACATGACCTTTAACCCAGATATGTGTTTATATATTACCTGTTTCAAAATGGTCTTTAGAAGTTCTAGAACCAAATACATTGGGTTAAATTCATGTGTCTTGACAACTGAGATGTAAAAATGGACATTAGGTTGTTGAAAAAGCTGATATCTGTGACTCTTTTCTCTAAAGGGTAGATTAAAAATCAGTTTAAGACATCCCTGGAACAAGTGATTTTATGATTTAGATGAAGGAGGTGTTTATAGATTTCACCCACAAACAAAAGAGCAGTGTTTACCTTTGTTGAGACTGACTACAGGCTATAAAAGCATTTCTTTCTTTTCTTTCTATACAAAGTTCATGTTTTATATAAGCCCAAAGAGGAAGAGATAGATACAATGAACATCTACAAATTTAAGGGGTTTTACTTTTGTACCCTTGAACAAACATATACTGTACCTAAAGAGAACATATCTGAGTGTATGCTTAACATCCTGAAGAATACCATTATTAAAATGGAGATGCTGGTTTCTATAATTCATAAGCATGAGAACAAAGCTAAATGCAAAATATGTTCAAGCCATCAACTAATTTCTTACAGACATTAGTTATTTCCTTATGGGGCTATAGAAGAATGCAAAACCCCCCAAATTATTGACTCTCTCCAGAATGATAGTTACAGGTTGCCAAGATGGTGTTTTCAAAGGACAGAAACAGGCTGACCTGGATTTTAGCCCAGCTGTTATGTAGCTGTGCAGCATTAAGCTATCACTTAACCTTTCTGAAGCTAAGTAAATTGAGGTAATACATACCTCATGGGTTTGTTACATGTGATCTTACATATTGCATATGTTCAATATATGGTAACCATTATGCTAACAGGTGGAGCTGATTATTGAAGGCATTAGATAGGACCATATGAAGTTTTGTAGATAAAAAATGGCCAAATTTCAGACCTCATTGTAAGGGGTTTCTTTCCAAGGACCCTCAAGAGCACTGTTGCAGTGAGCAAAGTATGGATGGCAAGGCCAGATTCCTTTGTGAGTTTTCAGTTAATGGTCATGAAGGCCTTGTCATCAGTAACTAGTTTATAATATACTGAAATAACTTCCACAACCATGGAGCTCAGGTATCTTAGACTATCCCATTCCTTATTCCCAATGCAGACAAATATTTTACATCTTACTAAAAGTAGCATATTAAACTCATTGCATTTGAATGGTTTCACTTCCATCCCATGCTACTAAGAGTCACAAGTACACAAGAAAGATGGACACAAGCACATTGTTTCACTTGCCCTTTCTAATAATACCAAGAACATAGACAAGATTATCTAGATGTTTGGTGAATGATGTACTTTCCTAAAAGATCGATTTCAAGGTATTTTCTATATTGTTGATTTCCCTCTCAGTCACTCTCCTTTGCACTTGAGGCAGGCGTTTCCGGAAATTTCCACTCAGCATGATGTAGAGAAAAGGGTTAATGCTGCTGCTGGCATAGCTGAAACAGATGGACAGATAATAGCCTACATGGAAGGCCAGTGTGGGCTGCTCCATCTGTAAGTTCACCAGTTGTATCACGTGATAGGGGGCAGCGCTCAGGATAAAGACTGCCACCAGCACCAGCACCATCTTCGTCAGCTTCATCACTCTCTCTTTTGGAACACTGGGGTTGTAACTACAGAGGAAACATTAAGATAGACAGAACATAAACAACCATAGAAATTATGGACAATGATTTCCTAGAACTTTCATTGACAGAGATGCAATGCAGTTACCATATGCCCCCTGCTATGTTGTAATGAGAAGAACTGATTTTGTCCCAAAACATATATCTACAGTCTAATTGTGATACAATATAAGACAAATCCAGATTGGTAACATTCTACAGGATATTTGACCAGTACTCCTTAATACTCTTGAGGTCATGAAAAATAAGGAAAAAGTAGGAAAATACCATAGACCAGAGGAGACTGGGAAGATATGACAACTAAATGCAATATGGTGTTCTGCACTGAATCCTAAACCAGAAAGAGGACTTTAATGGAAAAACTGGAGAAATCCAATAAAGGATAGAGTTTAGTTAGTAGTAATGTCCTAATGCCATTTTCTTGCTTTAACAAATGCCTCATAGTAAGATCAGATATTAATGGAGAAACTAAGTGAGATGTATATAGGAACTCTGTCTACTATTTATGCAACTTTTCTATTAACTTAAAATGATTCCAAAATAAAATTATTTTAAAATTCCCAAGTTTTATCATGTTATATTATGTTTAGACATTTAATAGAAATGTCCCAGGGACAAGTTGAAGCGGATGAATAAGCCTGGGGAATAATATAAAAAAAAGCATAGCAACTGAAAGTCATGGTAAGGTAATGATTCTTTTACAGTTTATTACAGTAAGCGCAATCATTCCTGTAACTTCATCCATTTTGAGGGATAACTGGACAGTATGAGTTCTGAGCATCATAAGATGATCTTTGCATTTTGGAGAAAAGTGCTGGGCACAAAGTCATCTGCTTTGGAGAACTGTTTTAAAAGGGCTCAAACACTCGGGGCGCCTGGGTGGCTCAGTTGGTTAAGCGACTGCCTTCAGCTCAGGTCATGATCCCGGAGACCCGGGATCGAGTCCCACATCGGGCTCCCTGCTCGGCGGGAAGCCTGCTTCTCCCTCTCTCACTCCCCCTGCTTGTGTTCCCTCTCTCGCTGTGTTTCTCTCTGTCAAATAAATAAATAAAATCTTTAAAAAAAAAAAAAAAAAAAAAAAAGGGCTCAAACAGACTGTCCAGCTGTCAGTGTCTTAATATTCCATGTGATTCCATTTCAACTGTCTCACCAGCTCAGCCACCTGTAATACATTTATTTTAGAAGTTATTTTTCTGTAACTGTGGCTGCTTCCCTTTCCCATTCTAACCAGATGGCCCCTTAAGAATGTCATATTTACAAAAAATTTCAAGAAGCTAACCGAGAAAAAAGTGTCATGGGTCAATAGAACACCTTTGGCACACGAGTTTGCCATAAATTTTGACTTATAGTCAAATTGATCACCTATTTAACTTCTAGGGAAGATGGTGGATTATAAACTCACCTCACCCATGGATACACCTACATAACACCCACATCAGTGTAAAGAGCTCGGAAAATGATCCAAAGACTGGCAGAACAGACTCTCCATGGTTAATCATAGAAAAGAAGGCACATAAAAATTGGTTGGAAGGACAAAGAAGAACCAAGCTGACATGTGAGACTGTCTTCGGGAGGGCAGAAAGCTGCAAGCATAAAGAGGGCAGAGGAACAGACCCAACACCAGGTACCCCAGCAGGAGGGACTTGCACTCAGAAGATGAATCTCCACATTTGGCTTTCACCAGAGGGGCTTAACTTTAAAAGTTTTTACAATTAGTGAGGCTTAACACCTGGAACTTTTAAAAATCAACAGCCTTAGGGCATCTGGGTGGCTCAGTGGGTTAAAGCCTCTGCCTTTGGCTCAGGTTATGATCTCAGGGTCCTGGGATCGAGGCCCGCATTGGGCTCTGTGCTCAGCAGGGAGCTTGCTTCCTCCTCTCTCTCTGCCTGCCACTCTGCCTACTTGTGATCTTGCTCTCTGTCAAATAAATAAATAAAATCTTAAAAAAAAAATCAACAGCCTCAGCTCTGGGAGAGCCAAAGGGTAGCAGGAAACTGAGTTCCCACCCTTAAGGAGACAACCCAACAAACAATCCCTTGGAGCAATACCATAGAAGCAGCAGTTTGAAAAGGGCATGAGGTTTATTGGAAGATTTATTCACTAATCTCAGAACATTTGCTGGAGGGGGAGAGATCATTAGGAGACATCTCCAAGAATAAAGGAGCTGGTGGTGCCATTTCCCTCCTCCTGTCCTCCAGCCTAGATACATGGACACCTACAGAACCCACATGAACACTCTGTGCCTGGTTTGCTAAGAGCGTGCCCCATCCTCCTGCTCTCCTCAGAACTGACCTCTCCAGCTTGCCCTTGGCAGTTCTCAAAAGTGGCTATAGGTCCTCTCCCAGAGCAGAACTATGCAAGTTTTGCTAATCCTACATACCCTAACCCCACATTCTGTGGATCTGCTTTCTCCAATATGCTTTTGGCTGGAGCCCATCCACAGCACTGCCACAAGCTTGGCAGTGTGCAAACAGTCCTGACAGTGGCCAGCAGCACTCCACAGTGACCCCTGCCCTGGGGAAGAGAGGAAGATAACCAGACACAAGTTATACTGTGGCCCCAGCAGTGGACTGGTGGCAGACATCTGGTCTGACTACAGGCTCTGACCACCAATGAAAGCTTCTCAGGGGACAACACAGGGAGAGTGCCCTGCAGTTCAATTGACTACGACTCTGGCAGATGCCTGGTTTGACCCAACTCAAGCCCAAGGCAGCCCCATATGGATCCATTAACAACACAAGAACAAAGCCCTGCCCAGAGCTGACAGAGAGAGCCATTGCAGATGACTGGATGGAAGGCAAATACCATACTAGTAAGACACATGTAACACATATGGAGAGACACCTGAAGTGCCAAGTTCTTGTGAATAGCAAACACTGCACTGCAAGGCACTACAGTGCCTTCATAAGGCCACTACTTTCAAGAGCAGAAGATGTAGCTGACTTTCCTAACACATAGAAACAGACACAAAGTTTGACAAGATGAGGATCAGAGGAACGGGCCCCAGATGAAAGAACGGGACAAAAATCATAGCAAGAAAGCCAAATGGAATGGAGATAAGCAATATGCCTGAATAGAGAATTTAAAGTAATGGTCATAAAGATACTCAGTGGACTTGAAAATTACTGAGAGTAAAATTACACTAGAGGGAACTAATAATAGAATAGAGGTTTGTGTGCTGGCAAAGTGAGCACAAAATAGTAAAATAAAGGAAGCAGAAAAATGGATCAGCAACATAGAATACACAATAATGGAAAGCAATCAAGCTGGACAGGAGAAAAAAAAACTAAAAAATGAGACTAGATTAAGGGAACTCAGCGACATGATCAAGCATAATAATATTTGCATCACTAGGATTCCAGAAGGAGAAGAGAGAGAAAAGAGGGCAGAGAATTTATTTGAAGATATAATAACTGAAAATTTCCCTAATTAGAGGACAGAAAAAGACCTCCAGATCCAGGAGGCACAGAGAGCTCTCAATAAAACCAACCTAAGGAGATCCACAGCAAGACACATAATAATTGAAATGGCAAAAAAAGGATAAAGAGAGAATTTTAAAAGAAGTAAGAGAAAAGGAAAGGAAATTTTTTCTTTTCTTTTTTTTTTTTTTTTTTTAAGATTTTCTAGGGGCGCCTGGGTGGCTCAGTTGGTTAAGCGACTGCCTTCGGCTCAGGTCATGATCCCGGAGACCCGGGATCGAGTCCCACATCGGGCTTCTTGCTCGACGGGAAGCCTGCTTCTCCCTCTCTCCCTCCCCCTGCTTGTGTTCCCTCTCTGGCTGTGTTTCTCTCTGTCAAATAAATAAAATCTTTAAAAAAAAAAAAAAAGATTTTCTAAAAGGAAAACCCCATGAAGCTTTCAGTTGATTTTGTGGCAAGAAAGGAGTGGCATGATATATTCAAAATGCTGAAAGAAAAAAAACCCTGCAACCAAGAATGCTCTATTCAGCAAGGCTATCATTCAGAATAGACAGAGAGATAAAGAGTTCCCCAGACAAATAAAAGTTAAAGAAATTCATCATCTCTAAACAAACCTCAGAAGAAAGATTAAAGGGAATTATTTGAGTGAAATGAAAGACTGTAAGCAGGAGTAAGAAAAATAGAAACACAAAATCAGCAAAAATAAGTATATCTATAAAAATCAGCCCAAGGATTGCCAAAATAAAAGGATGTAAAGTATAACATCATATACCTAAAATATTGGGGGGAGGGAATTTAGATCTAGGGTTCAAACTTAAGAGACAATAACTTAATACAGACTGCTATATGCATAAAATATTATATATAACCTAATGATAACCACAAATTAAAAACCAGTAATAGGTTTGCAAAATATAAAGACAAAGGAAATCAAAGAAAACCAACGAACCATGAGAAAACAGGGTAAGAGAAGAAAAAAGAACTACAAAACAACCATAAAATAATTTTAAAATGACAATAAGTATATACCTATTAATAATTATGTTTAATATAAATGGATTAAATGCTCCAATCAAAGACAGGGTGACTGAATGGATAAACAAGTAAGACCCACATATATGTTGCATACCAGAGACTCATTTCATTCCTAAAGACACATATAGTTTGAAAGTGAAGGGATAGAAAATATATATCATGCAAATGGAAGTAAAAAAAAAAAGCTAGGGTAGCATTTACTTATATCGGACAAAATAGACTTAGAAAAAGAGACTGTACAAGAGATAAAGGATACTACACAGTCATAAAGGGAACTATCCAACAAGAATATATAATTGTAAGTATTTATGGAACCAATATGGGAACACCCAAATACATAAAGCAGCTATAAACAAAAATGAAGGAATTGATAGTAATACACAAATAGTAGGAGACTTAATACTCCACTTATATCAGTGGACAGATCAGATAGAAAATCAACAAGGAAACAGTGGCTTTGAATGACACATTGGACCAGATAGATCCAACAGATATATTCAGAAAATTCCATTTTAAAAGAGTGGAATACACATTCTTTCAAGTGCACATGGAACAGTCTTCAGAATAGATCATATGTTGGGCTAAAAAACAAGTCTTAACAAATTAAAGAAGATTGAAGTCATATCATGCATGTTTTTCTGACCATATGCTATGAAACTAGAAATCAATCACAAGAAAAAATCTAGAAAGAACACAAATACATGGACGTTAAATAACATGCTACTAAATAATGAATAGGTCAATCAGGAAATCATAGAGGAAATAAAAAAAATATTGACACAAATGAAAATGATAACATAATGGTCCCAAGTCCTTGGGCTGTAGCAAAGGCTATTCTATGAAGGAAGTTTGTAGCAATACAGGCTTACCTCAAAAAGCAAGAAAAATCTCAAATAAACATCCTACTCTTATACATAAAAGAGTTAGACAAGAACAAACAAAACCGAAGATTAATAGAAGGAAAGAAATAGTAAATAATAGAGCAGAATAAAAGAAAAATAAACCAAGCAAAAAACCACAATAGAGCAGATCAATGAAACCAGGAACTGGCTCTGTGAGGAGATCAACCAAATTGAAAAATATTAGCTAGACTCATTAAAAAAAGGGGGGGGGACTCAGAAGGAGAAAAAATAACAACCAACACTACAGAAATGGAAAAGATCATAAGAAAATATGAGAAATTATATGTCAACAAATTAGACAACCTAAAAGAAATGAATAAATTTCTAGGAACATATAATTTCCCGAAACTTAATCAGGAAGAAAGAGAAAATTTGAACGGATTGATTACCAGCAATGAAATTGAATTAGTAATCAAAACACTCCCAACAAACAAAAGTCCAGACCAGATGGCTTCACAGGTGAATTGTACTAAACATTTAAAAACTGATTCTCAACCTATTCCAGAAAATAGAAGAGGAAGTAAAGCTTCTAGATTCATTCTCTGAGGTCAGAATTACCCTGATACCAAAGATGAAGACATTACAAAAAAAAAAAAAAAAAAAAAAAAAAAAAAAAAAAAAAAAAAAAAAAAAAAAAAAAAAAAAAAAGAGAACTATAGGCTAATATCTCTGATGAACATAGATGCAAAAATCCTCAACAAAATATTATCAAACTGTTTCAACAATACATTAAAACCATTCACCACAATTAAGCAGGATTATCCTTGGGATGCAAAGATGTGTTCAATATTCACAAATCAATGAATATGATACATCACATTAACAAGAGAAAGAATAAAAACCATATGACCATTTCAGAAGATGCAGGGAAAGCATTTTGCAAAGTACAACACCCATTCATGATAAAAACCCTAGTAAGAGTAGGTTTAGAGGGAGGGTTTCTCAACATAATAAAGGTCACATATGAAAAACCCAGAACTAACATCATACTAAAGTGAGGGAAAACTGTAAATTTCTCCCCTAAAATCACGAACATGACAAAGATGTTCTTTCTCACTACTTTTATTCAACATAGTACTGGAATTCTTAGCAACAACAATCAGACAGCAAAAAGAAATAAAAGGCATCTAAACTGAAAAGAAGTAAAACTTTCATTAATATGCAGATACATGATACTATATTTAGAAAACCCTGAAGGCTCCACCAAAAAATCTACTAGAACTGATAGGTGAATTTAATAAGGTTGTAGGACACAAATCAATAGACAGAAATCTGTTGCATTGATATACACTAATAATGAATAGCTAGAAAGAGAAATTAAGGTAACAATCCCAATTACAACTGCACTAAAATTAATAAAATGCCTAGGAATAAATTTAAGGCAATGAAAAGTCTGTACTCTGGAAACAATAAAATACTGATGAAAGAAACTGAAGATACCACAAATAGATGCTCAAGGAATGGGAAAACAAATATTGTTAAAATGTCCATACTACCCAAAGCAGTCTACAGATTTAATGTAGTCCCTATCAAAATACCAACAGTATTTTTTTTTCACAGAACTAGGACCAATAACCCTAAAATTTGTATGGAACCACAAAAGGTCCTGAATTGCCAAAGCAATCTTGAAAAAAGAACAACCCTGGAGGTATCACAATCCTAGATTTCAAGAGATAGTACAGAGGTATAGTAATCAAAACAGTCTGGTATTGGCACAAAAAATAGACACATCAATGGAACAGAATAGATAGCCCCCATATAAATCCGCAAATATATATATAGTCAATTAATCTTTGGCAAAAGAGGCAAGAATGTGCAATGGGAAAAAGGTATTCTCTTCAACAAATGGTGTTGGGAAACTGGACAACTACATCCAAAGAATGAATCTGGACCACTTTATCACACCATTAACAAAAATAAACTCAAAATGGATTAAGGACCCAATGTGAGATCTAAAACCATAAAAATCCCAGAAGAGAGCACAGGCAGTAATTTCTCTGACATCAGCCATGGCAAGATTTTTCTAGCTAGGTCTCCTGAGGCAAGGGAAACAAAACCAAAAATAAACTATTGGGACTATTCATAAACAAACAAAAAAAAAACTATCAACAAAACAAAAAGACAACCTACTAAATGGAAGAAGGTATTTGCAATGACATACCTGATAAAAGGCTATTATCCAAAATACATAAAGAACTTATACAACTCACCACCAAAAAACCAAATACTCCAATTCAAAAGTGGGCAGAAGATATGAACAGATGTTTTTCAAAAGACATGCAGATGACTAACAGACACATGAAAAGATGCTCAACACTGCTTATTATCAGGGAAGTGCATTTCAGAACCACAATGAGAGATCGTCTCATACATATCAGAATGGCTAAAATCAAAAACAGAAAAAAACAAGTGTTGGTGAGGATGTGGAGAAAAATTCTCTCACACTGTTGTAAGGAATGCAAACTGGTACAGCCACTGTGGAAAGAGTATGGAGGTTCCTTAAAAAATTAAAAGTAGAAACCATATTATCAGTAATGCACTACTGGGTATTTACCCCCAAAATACAAAAGCACTAATTTGAAAAATATCTATGTAACCCTGTGTTTATTGCAGCATTATTTATAATAGCCAAGATATGGACGCAATTGCAGTGTCCATTGATAAACATAGATAAAGAATGTGTGATACAGGCTGCCTGGGTGGCTCAGTCGGTTAAGCGTCTGCCTTTGGCTTCGGTCTTGATCGCAGAGTCCTGGGATCAAGCCCCATGTTGGGCTCCCTGCTAGATGGGGAGCCTCCTTCTTCCTCTTCTCCTTGCTTGTGCTCTCTGTTGCTATATTTGTCTGCCTCTCTCTCAAATGAATAATAAAATATTAAAAAAAAGAATGTGTGGTGTATATAAATACACACACACACAGGAATATTACTCAGCTATCAAAAAGAATAAAATCTTGCCATTTGCAACAATAGGGATTGAGCTACAGAGCATAATGCTGAGGGAACTACATCAGTCAAAGACAAATACCATATGATTTCACTCACATGTAGAAGAAACAAAACAAATGAAGAAAGCAAAAAGACAAAAAAATAGACTCTTAAAAATAGAGAAGAAACTAGTGGTTTGCAGAAGGGATGTGGGTGGGTGGCTGGTTAAAATATGTGAAGGGGATTAAGAGGGGATTAAGAGGGAGTTGCGTGTGGGAAATTAGTGATCTTGTCTGTCCAAAACAAGTAACAGTTTAACCTATTCTAAGGACAATTTTTAAATAATATTTTTTAAACCCAACATGTTATGTATTCACTGACTCACTCAAACAACTTGGGATAGACAATTTCAAGTAGAAAATAACTTTTAAAAAAGATTTATTTATTTATTTTTAGAGAAAGAGAGAAGCATGTGTGCATGGGAGGGAGAGGCAGAGGGAGAGGGAGGGAGAGAGAGAGTCCTCAGCAAACCCTCCCCAATCCCTGACCCCTCAATGAGCATGGAGCCTAGGCAGGGCTCTATCTCAGGACCTGGAACCAGGAGCTGAGCTAAAGTCAGCAGTCGGGTGCTTAACTGACTGAGCCACCCAGGGCCCCCTAGAAAATAATTTAGATTTATTCATAGTTTCAGAGACAAATGTCTTTAAAGGTTCTTCTGAAGTCTATTGTCTTAGGGTAAGTCTTTGGCTTTTTTTAGTCCTAATTAATTCATGCCCTAAGTATTCAAATATTAATGAGATCCCTGTCCTCCAAATTAAAAATTTAAAACACAAAAATTAGAAAGTTATACATGGCATCTAAGATATTTACATATGTACACAACTCTGCAAAGTGTACAAGTAAAACATGTAAATAACATTGTTGATGACAGATATAAAAGTATTCTTTAAATAGTATCTTGAGTTCTGTTTACATTTTTATGAAACTATTACATCAGTGATTGCAACATTTATCACTGAGAGATCTTCGAATAGCTCCTTCAGAACATGTCCTGTTTTCAGAAACTGCTCATGTAGACATTAATACCCATATGTCTAAATGTGGTATATTTCAAGTGATTGTTGTTTAAATTTCTGTTGTAGATGTCTTAGGATCTCTGAATTGTTCTTTCAACAAATAAAGCAAAATAAGGTAAACACTTACCATCTGGCATCCTTATTCTGCTGATACATCTCCCAAGTATAGCATAAAATTAAAATATAGCACACCAAAATCAAAGGCAAAGGGAAAAAAAAAGTTGTTATCGTCAAATAAAGTGTATACCTGTAAAATGAGAGAGAGAGAGAGAGAGAGAGAGAGAGAGAGAGAGAGAGAGAGAGAGAGAGAAGAGAGAATGATTGTCATATTCACAGTGCCGGGAACTTTTATAGTTTATGAGGCATGATTCTCTAATTTTTCAGGGCTCAGGATAAAAGTCCTTGGGGAAGAGTTAAGGATCTTTGTTGCTTTTACATAGAGAAAAATAAGATAAAAACAGAGAAGTAGACAAACCATAAGAGACTTAATTACTGGAAACAAACTGAGAGTTGCTGGAGGGGAGATAGGTGGGGGGGAGTAACTGGCTGATGGGCATTAAGGAGGGCAAGTGATGGAATGAGCACTGGGTGTTATTATGCAAGTGATGAATCACTAAATTCTAGCCCTGAAACTAATACTACATTATATGTCAACTAACTTGAATTTAAAATCCTGAAAGAAAAAAAAAGGTCTTGCTCTTCATTGTCTGCTAACAGCAGTGCTTATCTCTTCTCTAGCCAAGCCCGAGGCTACTGTGTATGAACAGAAGAGAATATGTATTACCATTGTCTTTTAATGTTATTAACAGCAATACAGAATAGCAGGTAGTTTTTATTATAGAGTAGGCACTGATTACATACTTTAATCCGCTGAATCTCTGCCACCCCACAAGTACCATTGCCATCAGTATTCTATTACAGAAGAACAAATGAAGGCACAGTGGTATTAGTGGCTTGTCCAAGATTATCCAGCTAGTCATGAGCATCCGGGTGGGAGGCACCCAGACAGACGGTTCAGCTGTACAACCCACCCTTGAATCAAGGCTCCAGATGGCCTCTCCAAGGGCCTGTTGTGAAATGAGCCAGTCTTTTCCTCCGAATTCCCCTAAGGGAAATTCTCAGGTAAGCCGACTCCATTTCTGCACAATTGCCAGGGGTCCTCCTTCCCCAAAGAACCTTGGTGTTGGTGGAAGAAGATGGCCCATGTTGGGTGGGTACCGACGGGGTGACAGGGAGAGCACCTGGGGCCAGAGGGACTCTGACAGCCGTAGGGTGGTTCCAGTCTCAGTTTTTTTTTTTTATAAGAACTTAATTCTAGGAGGATCAACAGAGGCTAGAACCTCAGAATTTCCTTTATGATAACCAACCAAAAATAAAAGAAGCAGGTGCTGGTGTAAAACAATGAATCATTGTTATTTCTTTGGCATAGGCTGAAGTCGTACAGTCATCTCAGGTTGGGCTCCTCTTTTAGATATGTTAGGGCCCATATTAATGTATCAGCCACCAGTGATTAAATATCATTTCACCTTTAGATTGGCAGGTACTTTTTTATCTGTAAGAGCAGCCAGTACTGGTGGGAGAAATAATGAATGAACAATCAATCCTACTGATGTTGTGGTCCTCTAGAGATTCTCATTACTGGATTTGTAGCCTTGCAAGGGCCTCTACCTCCATCCCTCTCAGGCTGTGACTACGTGATGCAGAAACGCCTCATCTATTCAACAAGTGGTGAATGGGAAAAAGGAATTGTCCAGATTGACTTGAGGTAATGTATGCAAAAAGCATCTAACACAATATGTGGCCCTTAGTAGGCCATCAAAAAATTTTAGTTATAGACTCCAATGCTGTGTTCAAAATTTCAAATAAAAATTTTAATTTAATTTTTCCTTTCAAATTAAAATGTGAGAAATCCCCGTGGTGGCCGCTGGATTAGTTACCGAGAGCTGCTGAATGAATTGCCACAAACTGGATAGCTTGAAACAACAGAAATTTATTGTGTCTGTCCTGGTGACAGAAGTCTGAAACTAAAGTGTTGGCAGGGCTAGCTCCTTTTGGAGGCTCTGAGGGAGATTCTGTTCCATGCCTTTCCCTTCATCTTTGCTATTTGGGGGCAACCCTTGGTGTTATTTCTCTTGTAGATGCATCGCCCCAGTTTCTGCCTCTGTCTCCACAGGCTTTCTCTTCTGTGTGTCCCTTCAAATTTCACTCTCCTCAGGAGGACACCAATACCTGGATTTGGGGCTGACTCTAATCTGGCATGACCTCAATTAATTTAATGATATCTGCAAAGACCCTATTTTTAAATAAGGTCCTATTCACAGGTACTGAGAATTAGGACTTGAACATATCTTTTTTGGGGGAGTAACCATTCAACCAAACTCCAGTGGCATACTGATTAAGGTCTGAATCTCAGTAGCTCCTAGACCCTTTTGGAAATTTTTCCCCTCCCTTGATTTTTATGTTCCTGTTGTGTCTGGTTCTAATGGACCTTTAAACTCTATATTTAAATATATTTGTGTCCACTGGGGCTACATCATTAAACTCCAGACTTTTTTTCTAAAGGCTACCCTCCCCTTAAAATCAAACTGCCAACCTGATTGTGGAAGCAGAAAAGTAAGCGGGGACACTGTCCCTTAGAGGACCCCCAAGGACACTCCGTAAGGCTGCTCGTGTGTTGACAAGGAGGATGAAGCACTTCACAACTTAATTCAACTCAATTTTCCTTAAGTTTTAACAACCTACCAGAGTACATCGTCAGGGGATGTTAAATCAAAAGCACAACTCTCCACGCCGTCTTTAAATTTGATGACCTTCGAGTAGACCCAGACAGGTAACGCCAGAATGAAGGAAGCCGCCCAAAGGCCCAAATTGATGCGAATGGTCTTGTACCTCGTTCTCCAACTCATAAGTCGAAATGGTTGGACGAGAGCCAAGTACCTGCGAAGCCAGTTAAGAAGGGTTTGGGAACAATCAATAAAAGCACTGAGCTCCGAGGATGAAAGGTTCATGACAAGAGTAAATTATTAGTATTATTATCCTCCCTGAAGCACACCTCTATCAGGGTAAAAGAAAGTTATATTTTTAAGAGCTGGCTGATACCTGTAGAGAAAACAACTCTTGACCCTGCAAGTCTGAATAAACCACTCACTGAAATAGCTGTCATTTCCACGAAAACACTGATAAAGGTGAAATTTAGCCCTGTGCAAACTTTCTCTTTACAAAGGTGCTACCCATGCAGGCTAGGCTCTGGAAAACTGTCTCTGAGTGGGGGTTTCCTCCAGGAAGGAGAGACCCTCTTTCCAGTAGGATTTACTGACATGGAGGCAGGAAGGAGGCAAGTGCTCTGGCCCACTGGGACAGACCTTTTGCCCAGATGGCTCTCCAGTGGGGGTCCCAGGCTTCTGGAGGTTCAGTTTACAGAAACCACAGTGAGGATACACAAACGTGACTTGTACAGACAATGCAAATTCTTCAGGGAACTTGGGCTAGAGGCCAGAGAGGGGAAATGGGCTAATTTCATAGGGAAAGGAGTTTTCTTTCTTCTCTTTGTTTTCCATTTCTGATTCAGAAAAAAAAAGGATAATCATGAATTAAACTTTAAGTCCAGACATATCAAATATATTTGGTTTCTAGCAAATCCAAGAAGAATTTTTCAGAGCCAACTGAAAGCTAGAGTCTAGACTCAGAGGAAGAGCATTTGTGAAAGCACACTTCTGCTGGAGGTGCAGGTGTTGGAAGGCAGTATTTGTAGACATTAAATTCATGTAAAATATATTTTGATGGTCATTTAATTTTTGTAGAGCTACTTAAGGAAGATTTATTAAAAAAAATTCCTATCCCCTGTTCTTTCAATTTTGCATAAGAAAGCAGGACTTTTAAAGGGACACTTAGTTAAGAGACCCTTTGACATGCAGGGAGACTCTTGTGGCCCAGGGTATCCCAGCCGGCCCTCCTGCTCACTGCACCTTCATTACGGATGGCTAGTGAAAGAAGGACCCCTCCCCCCACCCCTTGCTGGGGGGTGTTGAGGTAGTGATTGTACAGATGTCCAGCCATCATTCTGCCTGGGATTAAGCAATGATGGAGTTATGGCATCAATAGAGTACTGAATCTTCTCTGATTGTATCCTCACCCCAACACCTTCCTTCCCCCCAAGCTAAAAACCCCTCACTGGCTTTTCATTGCCTTTCAGAGGAAATTCAGAATTCTTACCATTACAAGTCTTTCTCCACCTGGTCTTGCCTGTCACTCAAGCTCTAGCTTGTGTCATTCTCTCCCTGGCCTTCCTTTAAGCTCTCTTCCCTTTCAGGGCCAGGTGCCTGTTGTCCTACCTGCCTGGCTCCCTCTGATTCATTTTGCTCTTCCTTTGAGTCTCTATTTAACAGTCTGTGTCTCAGGGAAGCTTTCCCTGACTATTCACTCTATATAAGGGCCCATGACTATATATGCAGATTTTAGGGGAACTCTCTTTTCCCTTCCTAGTATGTATCATTGTGTGGAAATGCACATTCATCTGCATGTCTCTTCACTTAATGTCTATCTACATCTCAGGAGTGGAAGCCCCACGAAAGAAGGAACCTTGACTATTAGTTTAATGCTGTCATATCTCCTGTATCCAGCATAGTTCCTGGACTATGGTCATACTCAAGTAGTTTTTGAATGAATGAATGAATGAATAGAGGATTTGGCTTCTACTTACTGACTTTTGATGGTCTAGAGAATTTATTTACAAAAGTAGTCTAGGAAGCTTTCGTTTGGAGGTATATGTCTTTAATATTTTGGATATTTACATAACTTTTTTGGTATTGATTTGGAGGGAGGCACCCACTTTTGAAATATGGCACATACCTGTAGTTATTACTAATCAAAGAAAGAAGGATGAAAATTATTAGAAACACTTGAAATTTGTGCTCTATTGAATAGGCAATTAAAATGATTTAATGTATAAACAGTAAGGCTTACTGATGGCACTGACATGGCCAATACCATGGTTAGGCCTTGCAAAGAAAACTCCATTTCTTTTTACAAAATTTCATATATTGTTGAAGTTTATGCATTTAGTACAGTTGGAACTTTAAGAAATGCTAAAGAGGAAAAAGTTCAGTTTTATAGAATCTTCATTTTTCTCTGGTCATGTAATCCAGTGAAGGCAGAGAGAAGGATAAGGGCCCTGTGTCTTAATTCTAAAATAAAATTTAAGCCTATTGTATCCATCAGATTTAAAAAGGTAACATTCAGTTGCATAAGACACACATGTGCATGCACACATACACTCACAGAAAAGAAACTATGAGCCTCAGGAAACATATACAATTGGTCTGTTCCAATGTGGATAATGTCCATTCTCTTTATTTGCAGTAAGAGGGTTACAGAAGAGGTCAATTTCCTTTCTTTAAAGAAAAAGCCAATACATTCCTGCTTTCAGGGTACAGGGTATGAAGACACTTTTTTTTTTTTTAAATCTCTGAGAATGGGATTATGATCGGTAAGACCTGTACTTCTGATGCTTTCTTGTGGTGGGCCTGCTCAGTGCAGAGACCTCTCCCTGTGTTAGGATTCCAGCAAGCTCACCAGCCTTTACTCCAGATACTGTCGGCATTGGCTGGCATCAACTGAGCTAACCAGATCTACATTGTACATTGATTTTAAAACGTAGTGTTAATTATACATTGAGAAACACACTCTATATTTTGAGAATTCTTTTACAGGAAAGCAACTGGTCATAAAAAGTGTATTGAACATCACCATCATTATTTCATGTTTGAATAATAATGATTCAGTGAATGATTTCTTTAAACCTTGCTATTCCTTTGTTTATTCATTTCAAAAACTGCTCATCACTTCCCCACCCCAAAGGCACATGTGGAAGGGTAAAAGAGGTAGAGCTCAGGAAGGAGTCTCAGATGGACCCAGGAAAATTTAACATGGCCCTCAAGACTCAGAGTCATTAATTCATCAATATTTTTTGAGAACCTTGTATCCAGCACTGTCACATAGATACTTGGGGTATATAAATGATCAAAGACCCTACCTTTGTGGAATTTTTGAGGGGCAGGGGAAGCTGAACAATAAACAACACACACATACATCCACACACAAAGTAAATTAAACTATGTGATATATTGGCAACAAGGGAGATCAGAGCAAGAAGGGTGTGGTCAAGTGTGCTCATCTGGGGTAAGGATGGGAAGATGAATGCAGATTTTCAGTGGGTTGTTCTCTGAGACAATTCCCGTTATGCATATTACTGTGTCTTTAGTGCTTATTTTTATTTGGGGAATGCTGCTAAGACTGAGTCTAGAGGTCCTAGAATCTGGATGATGCAGAGACATCCTAGCTTGTCTACTTCCAACAGAGGCCAGACAAGGAAGTAGTGGGTCTGAACTGGGCTCCACAAGTGCCCACCATCACTATTATCTCCTCTAATAACATCAGTTTACATTGTTGATGAACAGGGTTGTGTCACACCCAGGTCACAGTCAAATGTCCTTCTAATGATGTAAAATGACAGCATTTGCATTAACCAGTCACAACTAGGGGTGTAAAAGATGTAAAATATAGTCTTCCTTGTACTGCAACATCTCCTCATAGCTATTCAGGAACCCAAGTGTATCCCCCAGATTCCTTTAAGCTGCTAGGTGATCACAGGAGTCTCTGAGACATTGAACATAAAGAAGTAGCCCTGGACAGAGTGAGGAGACCAACTTCAGTTCTCAGATCTGCAACTGACTCACCATGCACCTTCAGAAAAGCCCCTCATTCTTGGGTCCTCAGCCTCCTTAGTGCAAGAATGATGCACTCATTCTGATTTCCAACATTTCATGATTTCAAGATATTTTTATCTTGTAGTGAATTATAAATAAAAGTGAAGTTAAAAAGAATGATTTGCAAAAAGGAGATTTTAGTGTTTTAAGTCTTCCATTAAAAAATATATTCCTATGAAAGTTGGAAAATATTTTTTTTTCCTAAAGATTTTATTTATTTATTTGACAGAGAGGAAACACAGAGAGAGAGGGAACACAAGCAGGTGGAGCGAGAGAGGGAGAAGCAGGCTTCCCACCGAGCAGGGAGCCCGATGTGGGCTCGATCCCGGGTCTCCGGGATCATGACCTGAGTCGAAGGCAGTCGCTTAACCAACTGAGCCACCCAGATGTCACCTGGAAGAAATATTTTTAAGTCCTACAATGAAACAAGCAAAGGAAGAGGAACTTGACTGTTACAAACCAGCACCAATGTTAAGTTGGGGTGACAGGCAGGGAGAATAGGCATTTCTGAATTATGTTAAGTTATTTCAAAGTTTCTTCACTTACCTGTCCACACTCATCACAGTCATGATGGCGCTACAGGCAAACTGGTTGCAGGTATCCAGGGATGTGATAATGGTGCAGAGGGGCCCCCCAAACACCCATTCTCCTCCCCGGGCCCACTGATGAATAAGAAAAGGCATTCCAATGATGTGAACCAGATCAGCCATAGCCAGGTTGCAGATATAAATGTCAGGAACAGTTTTTTTCCTGGACCTGAAAGAAAAGCATGGAAACTTGCTTTTTGATGAGGATTGACATTGAAAGTATGCACCTTCTTTAATTTATGCCACCTGTTACAAATTGTTAATTGTCAAAATGAATTTTAAAAGAAGTTAAAGGAACATCTACACAAATGCACATATGAATGCTTAGTCTTGTGCTTATTTAAACATTCTGAACTATATATCTGATAACTAATTGTGGTGGCTTAAAAATATGGCCACAAGTTCTCTGATACTGTTTTCAAAAGCTGGAGACTAGCTCCCTCACTTTAAGGGCGGATGAGTTTGGTAAACCACTTTTCGCAAATGGAATACGGTGGAAATGACAATATGTGACGTAAGAACATAAAGGCATTATAGTGTTCCTCTTTGCTCTCTCTTGATCACATTTTCTGGGATAGCCAGCTGCCATCGTGGGAGGATACTGAAGCAAGTCTGGGGAAGGTCCACATGGAGAGGTCTACGTGCTGCCAACAGCCAGCACCAGGCTTCCAGGTGTGTGAGTGAGCTACTTTGGAAGTAGATGCTTCTGTTGCCTTGGAGGATAGCTTAATTGCAACTTGGTGAGAGACTCTGAGCCAGAACCACCCAGCTAAGCTGTTTCTGGATTCTCACCCCTTGAAATGATGTGAGAAAGTAAATGTTTATTGCTTTAAGTTACTAAGTTTTGGGAATAATTTCTACGTAGCAACAAATTATACCAATGGTAAGGTCACTCAGGTGAAAGTCTTAGTCCTTGCTTATGCCTAGCACCAAAGACAGCAGAAGAGGGAAAACAAATTGCTTCCATTGTATAATGCATTTTCCCCCCACTGAAGTGGAAGTCAGTCCTAACAGGTCATTGTTAAAGAAATTTCAACCTTTACTTAGAACTAGTACAATAAAATCTAACCCAATAGCAAAGACTATAAATTAAGACCCTGAAATCCAGATGGTAGTGGAAAAGAATCTGAAAAGAGTAAACTCGTAGAGGGCTTGGAGAATGGTCTCATGGCTTCTGCTGTCGGGGGGAGGGAGTGATTTCAATGCTATCTAGATATGGCACACTTCTCTGTAGCCAAAAGAATTTTCTAAGAGCAGAAATTTGAATTTAAAATCCAGTTGGTCTCTATGTTCAAGGAGTTGGGACATTTAATAATAAACAGGTAACCTCTTTATCTGGGAGCTGATATTCATTAATTCAGCAAACATTTGATTGAACACCAATTATAGGTCAAGCATAATATTGTGCTCTGGGACTACAAAGCTAAATAATCTGTAAACCATAACATCAAGGAGCTTGTAATCTAGATATGTCTAAATACACGATTGCTGCAGTACAGAGAGAAAGCTAGAATAAACACAAGGAGTACACAAAAGGGGCCTCTGCCCCCTCCCCTGGGGAGAGTCAAAGCAGATCTCTGGGCAGAAGTGGCATCTGAACTGAGGACAAATAAGATTTTTAAGAGCACATAAAAATTAGCCCTAACGTTATGCCACAATTGTTAGTTCAGGGCTTTGCTCCTCTCTTGGAGGCTAGTGTGTGTCTTTATTATTCATTGGCTGAAAATTCTACAGCCCGCGAATTTTGTTTCTAAGTCAGTGAATCCTCCTATGAGACTAGTCAGCGAGGCTATTTTACCCAGGCCCTGGCAAGTACACTTTGTGTGGGAAGTTATTGCCATTGAGTACTTTATTTAGCAACCACACTTCGGGCATTGTTCATGCCACTATAAAGCATGTTAGTTCCTTGTCCCCAGCAGGTGGTGACTCATATCAGAAAGACCCAAAATGAGAAGAGATTTGAGGAAAAGGTCTTGTCAACCAAAAGAGCAGCCAATGACTGTCCTTGGTCTTTCATTCTGTGTCTTCTCCAGGCCTGTGGCAGTGGGAGATAGGGAGTGGTGGAGGAGGACAGACCCTAGAGGTCAGGTAGAAAAAAATTCCACATCAAAAAAACAAAAACAAAGCAAAACCAAAGCAAAACACCCCCATAAATCTTAGCCTATAAGCAGATGTTGTTTCCATTTGAATTGGGATATAAACCATAAGTGGTTTCTTAGAGTCTCCTTGTGGCAATTAGATTCATGACCCTTGCTCTTCTCTAGACCGGCACCCATCATTTACTGATAATGAATTATCGTAATTCCATTGTTGAGGACAGTACAGGCCATTAACTGGCAATTAAAAAAATTAAGTCTTTCTAGATGATATTCTGTATAGAAAGAGAGAATTCTGTAGCAAAAGATGATCTGGGCATAAGATAATAGGACAATAAAACTAACACATTATGTCTATTACTGCTTTCTTTACTAAAGTCACAGCGTAGAAATTAAAGCAAAAACAGACAGAAATTGTAAGTCTCTACCTATACAACTTGCATTCTTTTTTTAGGTCTAATTTATCTCCAGATTTTCTGTTGCCAGACTTCATTAGATTTCTCTCTCTCATGACTGAAACATTTAAAATAAAAAATGTAGACTAGCGATCATCTTAGCTAACATGTTTTCCATATGGTTAACATGGCCATATCTAATATTCACTAATTTGGAGAATGATTAAATATATTATGGTATTCATCATTACTCTACAATAAATGATACTGTTGTTACAAATCATAGTTTGCAAGAATATTTAATCAAAAGGAAAACATACTAAGTAAAAAATTCCTAATTATGTAGCATAAATTTATATAACATTTAAATAATGTATTTCAACATGTGTTTAAAAATATGTTGCAGTCATATATCCATTGGTTACAGTGATCATCTACTGGGTAATAGAAGTAGGACTGATTTTGACTTTAAAATTTTTCTATTAAAAATGTGTTTCCATTTTGCAGCCAGAAATAACAATATATGCTACGGATTAAAGCAAACTGCTAAAACATATATCACCGCACATGCTGGAGGCTGTTTTGCTGATCACCTTGCTCTCAAATCCATTTCCCATTCTTTTTCTGCTGTGTTCCTAGGTGTCCTTGTCAACTGGCCTTTGGTTGATTTTGGTCAATAGGAAGCACTATTGGAGGGAAACTGGAAGATGGAGGAGAGGAGAGACCAGGGCAATTCCTTCTTCTTTCTACTGTTGGCATCTCTGGACAGTGGCTGCATTCCGTCCATGGCTCCACCTTCATCCTGTAGTCCCTGTTCCATGGTCCCAGATGCCATTATGGCTGTAGCTCCCACCAGGCAGCCTAGACTCCTGAGGTCCATAAAACCACCTGCCTCCTTTTCTCCATCCAGCTCAGGGCCAGGAGAAGGGTACTGGTGTTGGGGTGGGAGATGGTAGTAGGACAGGGTAGAAGTTTCCTGCTTTTGTGAATCTCTGGGTTGCCTTACCAACTCCTGTTAGAAATTTAACTCTATTTGAATTAAATTCGTATTGTGAGCCAACCCTAATGGATTAGTAGTGATTTTGTGAAACACTGTGCTGAGAAGAACTCTGTGTCTTCACCCACGCACTACTTACAGGACAAACCTGTGCACAGATTGGAGATGACTGGCATGGATAGGGTCAAGTGACACTAGCCTTGCTCTAGATACATAATGTAGTACAGTTGAAAGAGAACCTGCCTGGGAATTCCATTTTTATTTCTATGCCCTCCTTGTGTCCTTGGGCAAGGCATTCATCCCCTTTAGATTCTAGAGTTGTCTTGGTGCCCTGGACCATCGCAAAGAGGCTCTCTCGACAACTTTCCATTTCAGGTGAATAGATGTGGCTGAAAGGTTCTGCAGTATTTAAAACATAGGGTATGTGTGCAGCAAGAGTATGGTCAACCCCAGGAAGAGCTTACATATGACCGACACTCTGAGACTGGCTGAGGGCTGGGTTAGAGGGAGCCAGCAGTTATGATTTAAGTTGGATTGGAGAAAGGAAGAAATCTTGTTCTAAGTATTTCCCCTCCCCATCTGTTTTAGCAACTGGTCTTGCACCATCAGATCAGTAGTGTTCCTTCAGGCTAATGCACTGATTTTCTTGTAATCTCTGTGTAAAATGTGGATACCATTGGGAGGGTTTAAATTAAGTGTTCTGCTAATTCACGATTTAGTGTGAATTTGTTGACTTGACAGGGAGTTGAGGTCAGGGAATGACAGAACGAGGACTTCTTATTTATCAAGAAGAAGTGCATCCCTTAGAGACTTTGCCCACATGAAGCTCTCTGAAAGCTGTGTTCAGGAGGTGGTGGTAAGGGACTGATGGAGATCAGAACATCCTCCCCTTTGTGGAGGTAGCTTCCCAGGGCCCACTGTGACTATGGAACATAGTTATGTAATGGGGTTGTGTTCACTAGTCTCTTTCTCTCTGAAGAATAAAAGGAAGAAATGATTATGTTATAATTGGCCTAGTTTCCCTCCTACATTTTCTAATCTGGCTTCCTTTTGACTAGCTGTGAATTTAAAGTGTGACAGACTAATAAAGATCTGAACTCACTATAGTCACCTTCCTAATACACAAATTGCTTCTTACTTTTAAAAATAGCCACACAGAACCTCTTATTCTGGAAACTCTGTCTTCCTCAAACCTATTTTTTTCATACATGTTTCTAGTCTTCCTGTGTGAAGTTAGGAGTTAAGTCATTACTTTCCAGCATTGCTAATGATCTTACTGACTTTAGTTCTATTCATCTTCTTCTGAGACAAGTATTCATCATAAATGAGAAAGTTCCTAAGTCTTTAAATGTATCTATTTCTTCTTATTTTTAGTGAAGTCTTAGTATTCTAATTAGGCCCATCTGTTAAGAAGGTAACAAGTAAAAGATCATGGCAGGCATGATGAAAATATTAATACAAATTGCCTTAAAATTTTTGGAGAGCAATTTTCAAAAAACGTGTTAGATAAATTCCAAGCCAAAAAAGAAATTAAAATTAATTTGCTTTCACATTACTCCAAAGATGAATACATTTTTGGAGAGCAATTTGCAGAGAAAATATTAAAGTCCTAGTAATAAAAGTTAAAATTAAGTTGCTTCCAAATGTTTTTTTTTTTGAGAGACTAAAAGATTCATCTGAAATGCTCTGTTAACATATTTTCTCACATATTATCTATAAAATGGTAATGATACAAAGAAAGGACAGATTTTTCATAGTCATTGCAAATAAATTGGTCAGTATGATGGCTCAGGTTTTCTTTTTTCTAAGTTAAGTGGTTATTTGCTTTATGTTGGGAGTCTGTTTCCAGGAATTATAGCTCAGTATTGACTTTTGGAAGAGTTCATACTCCACATTTCTTCTTTTTTACAGCTTTGTCTCCAGATGAGTAGATAGGATCAGGCCATTATCTTTTGGTGTAATCTGAGGGGAACCAAGAATTTTCTCTGTCCCCAAATGCCTCTTCAACAGCTTGTTGCCAGGTCTGAAATATAACACTGAAGAGTCTTTGCATATACAAGTTGCCTGTAAAAAATGCAAACACGCCTGCAGGGCCAACGCATGATAAGAACTCGATTTCTCCTCAGTGGGGCCAAGATTCTATGGGCATGAGACATGCTGCATGTATCTCTAGGAGAGGACAGCAAAAATACCAAGGAGTATGAGGGGAAGATGGAAGGAGAAGTGGGAGGGGCAACAGGCAAACAGGAGAGAGCTAGAAACATTCTCATATTTCTGACTATTAACTATCTACTTGCACTATTGTCTCCTTGAGGCTTCCTGAGAATATCTGATTACTTCTATTTCCCTTCCCGGAACTCATCTTTTTTTTTTTTCATTTAATTGTTTTTAATGTCTTGTATTATTTTTCAATTTTATGTGTTTAAATCTTATTTTTTTCTATGGGTCTGTGAATGTTTTAGTGTCAGATACTGCCACATTTCTTTGATATTTTTATAAAACTTGGTACTGGGTTTGCAATAGGTGTTAGTAATATGTATTGCATTGAACTACTTCTAGCACTTAAAAAAATTAATGTAGAATGCTTGATATTCCAGAAACCAATATTACACTGTATGTTAACTCCTAAAATGTAAATTAAAAAAAATAACATGCATGATATTCACAAATGGCTTTACAGGACACAATAAAAAATGCCTGAATTCATTGACAGTAAAATTCTAATATACTAAACAAATCTTCAATAGTGGATGGTGTAAAAAATTCCATTCATAATGCTACACTTAACCGCAGAGATAATGACAATAAAAATTTGAAAGTGGGCTTGCTGATGAAAAGCCATCTGAGGAAAGTGACCAGTTATGAGCTTTCTCAGGGTTGGTGACTGTCATCTCTATCACCATCCTGAAGGCAGCTCTTGCTCTTAGTTGCTTCTCTGAGGATTCTTTTATCCACATGGTAAATCCAACCATGTTTCTAGATTTGATGATTTTTTAAAAAAGATTTTTATTTATTTATTTGAGAGAGCGAGCAAGGAGGAGCAGAGGAAGAGAGAGAAGCAGACTCTACTGAGCAGGGAGCCCGATGTGGGACTCTACTCCTGGACCCTAGATTCATGACCTGAGTGAAAGGCAGATGTTTAACTGACTGAGCCACCCAGGCACCCCAATTTGTTTTTATTAGCGTGGAGAAAATAGCCTGAAATTTGCAGTCATGGGATCTGAGTTCAATTCCAGGACTATCACTTTCCAGCTGGGTGATGGCTGGGCAAGTTATTCTCTCTCCTAAGCCTCTTTCCCTAATTGGGTATAGTAATAGTACTGCACTTTTGAGAATTAAATGAGATCCTAACTGTGCTTTGTAAGTATAATACGCTACACTTTGTAAGTATAATACGCAGTATTATGTGTTAATATATACCTACTAGGAAGTACTCTCAAATGTGTTTTCTTATATAGAAGCATGGATGAAATTTTCTTTAATGATGGTTATAAGCATGATTAGAGACTAGGGCAATAACATTTAACATCTTATGTTGATTAAAACAAGTAAAACGAAAATGTAAAAATTATCAAGATAGCAAAGAAATCAAGAAGTCACGGGTCACACTGACTCTGTAAACTAACGCTGAACCTATGGGAAACAAGTAAATCTATTATTATTTTCCAGGTTGAGCTTTATGCCGTGGGGTTGAGAGGAAGGAGGAAATGATCTGAATGAGGTGGGAGATGTGAAGCAAATGCAGGAGGTGTTGGGAGCAGATGGCGCTCAGTTTGACCTACATGAGGCTGGTGTACACTGAGGGTAAAAACTCACCCTCTGTGACTGCCTAAATCTTTGGGTGATCAGGTGGAGTCTCTCTCTTCTCCAGATGAATGGAAAATAATCTCTTTCACCAACTGAGAGGAGCAGGTTTTTGTTTTTTTGTTTTCTTTTTAATAAATATAGAAACCCCATCTTTTATTGGCTGTATAAACATCTCTGAGCTGTACACAGGATAACTCTTATTGTCGAAAGTCGAAAATAAAATGTTGCATTGCAGTTTTACTCCATGCCTGGGCTTCAACTCTAAAAATTCTAAATTAATTATCCTAGGATGAAACTATGTATTAGGATTTTTGAAAGCTCCCCAGGTGATCCTATATGGGGCTACGACTGAGAACCTCTGCTCTAAAAATTCATTAACCCAGCAGTAAGCATTGCTTACATCTTTTCATTTTGAGTTTTGCAACTCGGGTATTACTTAATACATGATGTAAAATATCTGTAGAATCCTCTTTAATGATATTAACTAAATCTTTCCAAAACCGATTTCATTAAGAAAAATCCAATAGAGGGAAAAGAATTCATTTAGTGAGTACAGAATGAGCCTAAATTGTGGAAAACAATGGAAACTCTTACCTTATTATAGTGAATACAATGAGGACGTTGCCAACCAGCCCCATTGAACAGATAATCCCTATCATAGAAGGGAGGATGATTGTACCCACAATGCTGAGGGTTTGATAAGCAAACTCTTTATTGCAGGATTTGTTCAAAAGTTCAGCAGAGGTGTTCCAACAGGATGACTGAAATGAATTCATTGTCCAGGAACTTCCAGTGGTTAAAGCTGTGAAGGATAAAAATTGATTTATCTAATGAATTTTTTAAGCAGTTCATGAACATAGCATTTCTTTAATTTAATTGAAAAAATATTTATTGGGGCCTTCTTTGCACCAATAATCCATGCAACATAAGATTCCAGGTGAATATGATGGCTTTCTGTCCATAATGGCCTCACAGATTACCAAAGAGAATATGTAGACAGCAAATTACAGAATAGTGTACTGTGATAATATGCATATGTTATCACACCTTATTGTAGTATGTTCTTTGAACATTGCTGATATTTACTCAGCATACACTGGTACTGGTTGTTTACAGCTGGTATCTGTTCTTATTTGTCTGTGTGTCTACTTGTACTGACTAGAACCCCTGCAATTCTTAGATTGTTAAACATATTTTCTCTGTCTGCAATAAAGTGCATGGGGACACCTACTCTGATTATTTGGGAATGGAATGCAAGAAAACTTCCTGAGATGATTCCTGGACTATCTTAAAGGATGAATAAGAGTTAGCTCATTAGAGGTGCCTGGGTGGTTCAATTGGTTGGGTGTCTGATTCTTGATTTCAGCTCGGGTCATGGGATTGAGGCCTATGTTGGGCTCTCTGCTGGGCATGGAGCTTGCTTAAGATTTTCTGTCTTCCTCTCCCTCTGTCCCACCTCTCCTGCTCAATCTCTCTCTCTCTCTCTCAAAAACAAAAAAAAAAAGAAAAAAGAAAAAAGAAAGAAAGAGAAAAGAATAAGTAAAAAAAGAAATGGATGCATTAAAAAAAAGAGCTCAATAAAGGGCAATGCAGGAAGGGAAAAGTATTATAGCTATAAGCTATAAAATAAAAGTATTATAGCTATACATACAAAGTATAATTATGGCACAGGAAAAATGTGCTAAAAAATACAAGTAAAGAAACAAAACCAAATAGATCTGGATAATTATTTGCTTGGCAAAGACATTTAAAAATGCCATCTAAGTCTTGTTTCTGGTAGTGGTAAATTGGGTAACCCATAATTAACCCTCCCACTGAAAACAACAAAATATGCTGGACAACAGTTTATATGTGTATGTATGAATATATGTATGTTTGTGTATATAGCAGTTTAAAAATATTCAAGATCTGAGAAGTTACTAGACTCTCCCTGATCAGTGTTTGGATGAGATCCTATAACAGGGAGGTAAGCAGAATATTAAAGCACCAAGGCTCTCTTTATCCAGAAGTCATTTATTGCTGCCATAGTCATTTGAACTCTGGTTCCATGTCTGTAGTCATTTCCAGAGAGAAGTCAAGGCCCACAGCTTACTAGGTGGAAAGTTTTGCAGGAGAACACTTCCTCTGAGCTGGAGCCCCAGATGTTACCTCCTCAGGTATGGATGAACTGGATTTAGATTTTTCTCTCCTACCTCAGCAACCACTGGGAACTGCTCAGTTGGTTGCCTTGCTATCTTTGAAATGGAGAAGAAAATGGTCTCTGGGGTTGTGGCTTCCAGAGACCCTTTCTTGGGAAGTCCAGAAGAATCCTCTCTCAGATTTGCACTCTGAGAAAGCAAAACTTAATTAGTCCAGGGACTCTCAGGACTTGAACTTAGCCTGATTATGGTCCAGAAGGATGAAGCCCTTAGTTATTGGCCAGATGCAAATGCAAATCATTTTTGAAGGGGAAAGCCGTTATCCCAAGGACTCAAAGAACTCTCAAAATATTCTTTGAGGTTAATGGCCAACAAGCAGTCAAAGACATAAGCTTTACTTATATACTGCTTGAAATGGATTAGACTTAAAGTATGACCCTAAATTGTACTACAAGTAGAAAATGTAGGGAAAAGTCTCCTCAACACTGGTCTTGACAACAGTTTTTTGGAAATGATACCAGAGGTACAAGAAACAAGAGCAAAAATAAGTAAATGAGACTATATCAAACTAATAATCTTCTGAGCAGCAAAAGAAATAATCACCAAAATGAAAAAGCAACATATGGAATGGCAGAAAATATTTGCAAATATTTTATCTGATAAGTGGTTTTTATCAAAAATATATATGGATCTCATACAACCCAGTAAAAATACAAATAGTACAATTAAAAAATGGACAAGGGATTTGAATAGACACCTTTCCAAAGAAGACATATGAGTGGCCAATAAACACATGAAAAGATGCTCAACATCATTAATCATCAGGGAAATGCAAATTAAAACCACAATGAAATTACCTCATGCTTGTTAAAATGGCTAAATTTAAAAAGACAAGAAATAACAAGTGTTGGTGAGGATATGGAGGAAAGGGAATTTTTTGCCCTATTGGAAGAAATGTAAATTAGTACAGCCACTATGGGAAACAATATGGAGTTTCCTCAATAAATCAATAAAAGAATTATTATAAGATCTAGCAGTCACAATCCTGGGTGTATATCTGAAGGAAAGGAAATCAGAGTCTCAGAGAGATATCTGTATTCCCATGTTTATGGTATGATTATTTGTAACTGCCAAGATATGGAAACAACCTAATAGATAAATCCTCTCTCTCTCTCTCTCTCTTTCTCTCTCTCTCTCTCTCTCTCTCACACACACACACACACACACACACACACACACAGGAATATTATTCAGCCATGAAAAAAGAAGAAAATCCCACCTTTTGTGACAACATGAATGGAACTTGAGAGTATTATGCTAAGTGAAATAAGTCAGACAGAGAAAGACAAATACAGTATGTTCTCATTTATATATGGAACCTAAAAAAGCTAAACTCATAGAAATAGAGAGAATGGTGGCCAAGGATAGTAGAAAGGGGAAATGGGGCATTGCTGTTTAATGGGCATAAAGTTTTAATTGTGCAAGATGAAAAAGTTCTAGATATCTGCTGTGTAACATTGTGCTCATTCAACATTCATTACTACCATTCACTTAAAAATTTGTTAAGAAGATCAGTAACTCAATAATTTAAAAAATGTATGTGAAAGGACAAAATGGATATTTGAGGGATGGAACAAAGTGACTATTTCATTTTCTAGATGGAATATTTCAGTCAGTGGCCTATTGGTAAGAATATGTTCACAAAAAATAAAAGGTACTATGGAACTTGGGGAAAAAGATATTATTAAGATAGACAAAAGGCAAGCCTTACAGGATATTTCTAAGACATACAACCAACAAAAGGCTCTTGTTCAGAATATATAAAATAAGTATATAAACCAATAAGAAAAATATAGACAACTCAACAGAAAAATGGCCATTGACTTCAATAGGCAATTACAAACCAGGTATCCAATGGTCAATAAACATTTTGTAAGGTATTCAATTTCATGGGTGATTAGGAAAAGGCAAATTGAAACCACAACAGGATATCTGCACATACCTATCATATTGGCAAAAACTTTCAAGTCTGAGAGTTTCAAGTGCTCATGATGATAGAGAGCCACAGAACAACTCCCACTGGTAGGAGTATAAATTGAAAACAAGGAGGCATTTTATTATAATTTAATATGTACATATTATTCCACAACCCAGAAACCTCCCTCAAGATGGGATATACCTAGAGATATGCTTATATATACCAGGATGAGTGCTCCTGTGTGTTCATAGAAATATGAGTTTTAAAAGGCCTAAATGGAAAATAGTTAAAATACCCATTAACAATGGGATGGATAAATCAATTGTGATATACTCACATAATGAAATGCTTACAGTACTAAAGGGAACAGACTACCAATACACACCATAGCATGGATGAATCTAATGAATTAAGGTTAAAGAAAAGCAACAATTTATACAGTTTGATTTCATTCACACAGACTTTAAAATACAGGCAAAACAAAGCTACATAAATAGAGATAGATATAATAGTGAAAAATAAAAAAAAGCAATAGAGTGATAACTGGAAAAGTCAGATTGATGGGAGGATTTTGTGTATGGCTCCGAGGTTTACTAACAGTAAAAAGAGCTTTTAAAATGCAGTCTAATATATAACCATATGATTTCAAGGGAATAATCTGATTCTTTGTTCTTTCTTCTTTGTTAATACTTATGCTTAATTTCCTACTTTGCCTCTGTGCTCTTCTATATTTCTATCCTGTTATTTCAAACATTAAAAATCAGCTAATAAAAATGTTAACTTTGATTGTGTTTCTGTTATGTTGAAATTTCATGTCAAAATATATGCAAAAATTTTGCAAAAGAGCCATTTTCAAGCAAAACAGTTACATATATAAACAGTCATGACTGACTGGCTGAACTCATTGAATAATCTCACACAGAAAAACGTATTCACAGTCAGGGACCTCATGTTGTTTTAAAAGCAACAAATGTGGCTATTTGAAAAGCTCAAGATGACTAATTTATTTCAGTTTTCATTCCATTATGTAGATCATGAAAAACCAATGCTTAAGAAAGATTCTGGGGGATACACAAAACTTTAGTGTTTAATAGGTGAAAATGAACTTTTATGACAATTGTTTTTAAGCATTTCCACAAGTTCAATAAAGAAAATATGGATTGTATATTCAAAATAACAGGTTTGGGGGAATATGTGTGTATTTTTTTTAGAAATGGTTTAAATTTAAGACGTAGGTAAACGTTTTCCAATGAATTATGTATAACAATATCTATTATCTCCCAAATCATTTATGTATTTAATTATCTCTTCCCCAAATATAATTTACAGGAATATGACTCCCCAAGTTTTAACCAACAGTCATGCTAATAAGTATGTTTCTAAGATTAATAACCCCATGTCTAAGATTTGGGAGTATAATTGATATGGCCATTTTTTTTAACATTTAATAAAAAAAATTGCAAAGTCAGAAGGCTCACCTGTGATCAACAGCTCCTAGGATATTAAAATCTCAGCCCAAATCTTGTCAGCTTCACCTTCCCATCTCTCTGTACCTCTTTATTTATCCCAGTTTTCAAGTTCTCTGAGGAAGAAAGAAACATCAGAGAGTGGGAAAAAAGTTATCCGTAAAAGAACACTATGTGTGGAAAGAATCCTGAAAGTAAACTGTAACTTTTGTTTATTTTTATTTTATTTTATTATTTTTAAAATATTTTATTTATTTATTTATTTGACAGAGAGAAACACAGCTATAGAGGGAACACAAGCAGGGGGAGTGAGAGAGGGAGAAGCAGGCTTCCCGCCGAGCAGGGAGCCCAATGCGGGGCTCGATCCTGGGATTCCAGGATCATGACCTGAGCTGAAGGCAGACGCTTAACGACTGAGTCACCCAGGCACCCCTAAACTGTAACCTTTAATCTAAAATCTTTGCTCATGTCATTGAAAACCTGACAAGGTGAAGAGCTTTATTACCTTGGCAGTTAGTGTTTTTCTCCTGATGTCAATTAAAACCATTGTGTAGAATCTCCTGTAAATGTTGGAATTCAAATTGCTGAATCTGTAAAAATTTTATGGAATTAAAATTTTATGGATTCTTTTATAATATTTATAAGAAATTTCTTGCTTTATCAATTCACCTAATATCAAATTTGAGAAATGCATCAATTCACTAATAAACCCACGTCAAGGAAAATAGCCTTCTTGTCCTTTGCCTTGTCTTGTTACCTGTGAGAGGCAGTGGCCTGCTTTCCCTCTAAGTATAGGAACATGAGAAAAGCCAAACAAGAAAAGCTACTGGCTGACAATATTTGATGCACATCAGGCTCAGCAGTACCACATTCTTATCTTTCTTATCCTTATTTCTTTTCCTTATACCAGATTCTTACCTAATCCTTAATAGACACTGTTCACCAGTTAAATATACAGAAATGAAATATTAATTCACTGATGGTTGAGAAACATTAGCTGTTGAAACAGTTTTAGCATTATTAATTATGTTCATAGTTTAAATATTATTAATATATATTCAGAAGGTTATTTTTTTAATCTTTCACACGAAGAATCTCACAATTCTTAAGTAAAATTTCATCATATCTAAGGGCCATTTTCTTTCTTTCTTTTTTTTTTTTTAAAGATTTTATTTATTTGACAGAGAGAAACACAGCCAGAGGGGGAACACAAGCAGGGGGAGTGAGAGAGGGAGAAGCAGGCTTCCCGCAGAGCAGGGAGCCCGATGTGGGACTCGTTCCTGGGTCTGCAGGATCATGACCTGAGCCAAAGGCAGTCGCTTAACCAACTAAGCCACCCAGGCGCCCCTAAGGGCTATTTTCATCCAAGAGAATGCCCTCTAATTTTATCATGAAACTCAGTGCTTCCTCTGAATGACTTAGTTTGCTTAGCATTAAAATTCAGGCTCCATCCACGTCATTGCAAATGGCAAAATTTCATTCTTTTTATGGCTGAGTAATATTTCTTTGTGTGTGTATACATACACACCACAGCTTCTTTGTCCATTCATCAGTTGATGGATACTTGAGCTACTTCCATCCTTTGGCTCTTGTAGACAATGCTGCTATAAACATCAGGGTGCATTTCATTCATATGTGGAATTTAAGGAACAAAACAAATGATCATGGAGGAAGAAAAGAGAAGCAAACCAAGAAACAGACTCTTAACTGAAGAGGTTGAACTGATGGTTACCAGAGGGGAGGGAGGTGGGAGAATCAATAAAATAGGCGATGGGGATGAAGGAGTGCATTTGCTGTGATGAGTACCGGGTGTTGCACCTAAGAGTTGAATCACTAAAATGTATACCTGAACGTAATATTACATTATATGTTAACCAACTGGAATTTAAATAAAAATTAAAAAAAAAGAAAATGGAAAACCAGTACTTAAATAAGATTAACTTTGGGGCACCTGAGTGGCTCATTTGGTTGAGTGTCTGACTCTTGATTTTGGCTCAGGTCATGATCTCGGCGTCATGGGACAGAGCCTTTGCATCAGGCTCTGAGCTACCATGGAGCTTGCTTAAGACTTTCTCTCCATCTCCATCAGTCTCTGCCCCCAACCTTCACATGCTTGAGTTCTCTCTCTCTCTCAAAAGAAATAATAATAAAAATTTTAAAAAGATTAACTTAGTAAATACTCCTTTGCAGAAAATTACCTGTATTGCCTCTATCTGTCCTCATGTGGTATCTTGAAGGTAAATCCATCCACCCAGGTATTAAATGAAAGTAATTTCCTCTTGAAACTTGTGGGTATAAAACTCTTTCTCATTTATTAAATTGCAAGTTTTGACACTTACATGAAATATAACTCCAGAAATCTGGTCCTAAATAGTTGAAGACATCTCTTCATAGGAAAATTTTCTTCTTAAAAAAATAAAAGGGGGAAATTTATGCTTGTGAGGTTGGTGTTGAGAGAAGATTGACAGTGTCGGTTTAATGTATTCTGATTCACATCGTTCATCTATGTACACTGACATCTTCATACATACACAATTTATTCATGATGACTAAGACAAGCAAAAGGAGGAATGAATATAAAGGAAATTAGATTTTTTTTAAGAAAAAGAGAAAGTGTTAAGAAGTCTGAAAAGTGATAGGAAAATGTACATGGCAAAGAAGAGTGTGATGTAGAGAATAAATCAAAAGAACAGATGATGAATTTACTTACACTGCAGTGATGTTTCACACAATTTCAATTATTTTAAAAAATGAATACTGAAATAATAACCCTCAACTATTTTTCAATGAACATAATCATATTGATGAGATTGAGTCTGATGAGCCAGCTTTATGGCTGTTTGTCTTATAGTACCTTTCAGGTTAAATATCAGAAAAAAAATTATATGGGAAAAAGTTATGCAGCTAATAACTAGCTAAATAAATAAGGGTGTTTTAATAGCCATAAGGCAGAAAATAATACTTACATTTACTTACTATACCCCTGCCCCTCCCCACACTCACCTACAGGTCCAAGTTGGAGACAGTTGCTTTCCAAGCTATGGCCCAACTCGTCGGGGTTCTTCATTTTTCACCTAATTCACTTATCTCCCTCCATTCTATTAAAACCTCTCTTTGGTGGTGGCGCCTGGGTGGCTCAGTTGGTTAAGCGACTGCCTTTGGCTCAGGTCATGATCCCGGAGATGAGATCGAGCCCCACATCGGGCTCCCTGCTCAGCGGGAGGCCTCCTTCTCCCTCTCTCACTCCCGCTGCTTGTGTTCCCTCTCTGGCTGTGTTTCTCTCTGTCAAATAAATAAATAAATAAAATCTTTAAAAAAAAATAAAACCTCTCTTTGGAGAATCTCTATTTCATTTAATTTTTTAAAAAATTTATTTATTTATTTTAGAGAGAGAGAGAAAAAGAGTGTGAATGGAGTAGGGGCAGAAGGGGAGGGAGAGAGAATCTTCAAGCAGACTCTCTGCTACGCAAGGAGGCTGTTGCAGAGCTCAGTTCCAGGACTCTGAGATCATGACCTGAACTGAAATAAAGATGCTTAACTGACTGATCCCCCTGGGCATCTCAGGAATTTCTATTTTAATTATCTTTAGGTATGCTGTATTTTAAGTCATGTATTTATTCAACAAACTTTAAGACATCTATAGCAAAGAAAAGACCAACAAAATTTCCACCTCCTGGAATTATTCTAATATATATGTGTTGATGGCTTATAAAAATGTACTTTATTCTGCCACTTATAATCTGTAACTTTGGTTAAGTAATTTCTTTAAGTTTCAGTTCCCCCACTGGTAAAACAGTGATAATAGTAGTACCTATCACAAAGTATGGTTGTGATGATTAATGTGATCATATGAAAAAGTGTTGAGCATGATGTGTTCTAGTAAGCGTTCAGTACTAGCCATCATCCTCATCAAATGCAGTAAAGCTTCCTTATGAGGGTGTTGAAACTGAGGATGGGGACAGAATGACAAGAGTTGTAGGAACCCATGACCCTGAGATCATAACCTGAGCCGACCCCAGGACCCTGAGATCATAACCTGAGCCGAAATCAAGAGTCAGACTCTTAACCAAATAAGCCACCCAGGCGCTTTAGTTAACTATGTGATTTTGCACAAATCTGAACGTTTTAATGTCTGAGTTTTTTAAGCCTAAGTGAAAACCACTTATAATCGGGTAGGCACCGAGATTCTGCATCGATCTGGGACATCTATGCTTGGCATTACTGTGCTAGGAGATGAAGCCACTGGTGGTGATGAATGGTGTGCAGGAGCCTGGTTGTGGTAGGCACTGATTTTGGAGCACAGCTGCTCCACAGCTCAGTCATTCAAACCACCAGCTAGCTGCCCATGCTGTTGTTCCAAAATGCTACCTTAGGTCTGGCTGCTGCAGGCTAGACAAGGCTTTCATCTTTCATGAAGCATCACCTGTAGCTTTTTGACAGCTTTCCCCAGCTACCTCATGTTTACTGATGAACCTAGGGTCATTGAGCGCCTGGGTCCTACTTTAGCTCACTTTCTGGCAGCTTCTTTTGTACCAAAACCTTTCAGTCGCTGCATTTGGACTGCTTAGGCCTTGCGAAGATAAGGAGTGTTGGCTGGAATCCAAGACCTGCTGCTTAAATTTGTTTTACCTTTAATTTAAGGGATTTGCATCCTTTGTTCAAGTTCATGCCTCATACACTTGCTGGTGTCTTGCCACAAACATTTCTTCATCAGCTACTCACACATTTCATATCAAGAGTGATTTTAGGCTTATAAAGACCATAATGCTAATACTCACTTGACATACTGATTTTTTTATTTTAAAGATTTTATTTATTTGACAGAGAGAAACTCAGCCAGAGAGGGAACACAAGAACGAGAATGAGAGAGGGAGAAGCAGGCTTCCCGCCAAGCAGGCAGCCTGATGCGGGGCTCGATCCCGGGACTCCGGGACCATGACCTCAGCGGAAGGCAGAGGCTTAACCACTGAGCCACCCAGGTACCCCCTGATTTTGTTTTGAGTTTAATTTCACTTTTATTATGAAATTATATTTAGTAAATTTGGTTTGAGGTAAGTAAATGTTTAACTTTTGATAAGTGATTAAGGTCTGGGATATAGTCTGACATGTTATCCCACTCATTGATGAATCACTCTCAAAATGTGTGAATAAGAATGAGTCTTCTTCTACTTAAGCATTATCTAACATTTTAATTAGCACGTACAGAATCTCCTTTGACCTTGAACTGTATTAGCTGGAAGGGAATGTTCTTTGTAGTTTTCAAAACAGGTTAAAGTCCAGACTCTCACATTCTAGGCCTTCTTTTTCTAAACTCTTTACAGTCTTTGGAAAACTCCAGCTTATCATATTTCTGGAGAAGGTTTTTATTTTTTTGTGTTTTTTTTTAAAAACAATAGTTGGAAATAAATTTTGAAGGAAATATAGTCTTTGCTTGTGAAGAACAGGGCATCCAAGAGATTGTTCACAGGAGTTGTATCAGCCAGAGTAGGGGCTGTTCAATACTTCCATGGGTCCTAGATAGTTTTGCTTTTATAAGTCTATTCCTCCATAAAAACTTAAAAATTATATCATATAATTGCCTTGGTATAAATACAGATATAATTCAGGTTGGATTCTATTTATTTTTCCCTTTCAAATTTAGAAAAAATTAAAGTATTTTCATTGGCCTCTACAAATTTTGTGGGCCCCAGGGCTTTGGAGTTTCTATGCCCAATGGATACATCAATTCCACTCATCATTATATTTTAAAAAAACACGACAAAGTGTTGACTTAGAAACTCAAAATGTCATGCTGTTCTCTCAGCTTTGAGGCAAGACGACTCACTTACTTAGAAACAAGACTATTATTATCAGTCAGTGGAACCACAGTGAAGTTTTCGAGAAGATAAGTATATTTCATCATGCTAACATTCAGTCTTGGCCATATCATATGTTTCTTTCTGGAAATAAATACAAACTGAATGTAAATGCTTATAATGTGTGGTAAGCTCAATAATTATTACCTATAAACTGAGCAGGCAAAGTGCTCTCAGAATCAGCTTCAGGAGAGAGTCTAGTGTTAGGTGGCAAAGGCATGGAGAAATGTGAAGGAAGAAAGTACAACTGAACATTCTGTCAGCCAGGGCCCACCCAAAGACAGCCTTTCAGCAGCTCCAGGAAGACGCCTCTCCATGAATGCTTGATGAGGCTGGAGACTAACTTAACTGAGAACATCGACTTTCAGATCCATAGTGCAAATATTGCTTATAATGTGAACATCCCTGAGAAAATGAAGTATTATATTAAATGCATGAAGTAGAAATGAGTACGGCCATCTAAACTTTTTCAGAAAGGAGATTGCATTAAGGGGAAATGTCCCGGTTTTGCCTAGCTTTTAGAATCTGGAAGAGGCTATTGGAGGTCAAGACAGTTCTTTAGAAGTATAGATCATACATTGGCTTTCCTTGGAGGAGGACTAGCATGTTGCAGGTGGGTTGGGGGGATACAGATAAAGGAGGCCAGGTACCCTTCTTTGTAACTTGTACTATAATCAGAGTAAGAGGGCAGGGGATGTTCTGAAGCAGTGTTAGAGAGTCCTGCTCTTCTGATGTTAGTTGGAGTGTGGGCAGGGAAGGGATGGGGAAAAGAACTGGGCCAAGAGAACTAGCAGTGCTCCTGCTACACTTGTGCAGGTTGTGTACTGCTCAAGGAGGCCACACCTAAGGGAAGGTGGTTTATTTACATTGTAGACATCATAGGTTTACATATGTATTCAAACAGTTTTTTGGCTGATGGTAGTAGAGTACTTTGTTGTTGTTGTTGCTTTTTAAGATTTTCTTTATTTATTTGACAGAGAGAGAGAGATCACAAGTAGGCAGAGAGGCAGGCAGAGAGAGGGGAGGAAGCAGGATCCCTGCTGAGCAGAGAGTCCTATGTGGGCCTCGATCCCAGGACCCTGAGATCATGACCTGAGCCGAAGGCAGAGGCTTTAACCTACTGAGCCACCCAGGCATCCAGTAGAGTACTTTGTTTTAATAAAATTGGCATATTTTGTCCATTTTCTGACAGATGGAAGTCAAGTGTCTTGGGGAAAGAGAGAGTCCGTAAGTTGCAGAAAGGCACATTTAGGCTAGTAGCCCTGTACCCCTTCAGGAAATTCCTCAGCCTGAAAAAATTCCTGCATTTTGCCCTCACTGAGGCCAGGAGTCATGGTTTTTTCCATCATTTTTTCCTATTACCTAAACTGAGTGCAGTTTACATATGAAACTGAACTTTCTCTAGAACCAAGGCAGCCACTGGCCACATGCGACGGTGAGCACTTGAAACATGGCTTACTTGAATTGAGATGCACTGTGTCAATACACTGGATTTTTAGACAAAGTATGAAAAAATATTTTTATATTTTATATAGCTCCTTAATAACTAGTTTACACTGATTATATATGGAAATGATAATTTTTATATAATGGGTTAACTTAAGTATATTATTGTAAGATGTTATTAAAATTAATTCCACCTGTTTCTTCTTATTTTTAAATGTGGCTGCTGGAAAACTTAAAGTTACACATGTGGTTTGCCTCCATGGCTCATATTTCTGCTCTTTCTTAGAAGTATGACTAGAAAAAAATTGTTGATAATTTATACAACAATCATTTACATTACCACCAGTTTAATACCCTTTAGTTAATATAATTCTGATCTACCTCATATTGTCTTTAAGAATGAAATGAGGCATAATCTTAAATAGGGTTAAAGAAGACAATTTCTGAAAATTCTATGTTTCTTCATGGTGAAGACATTAAGTTGAAAAGAAAAATAATTTTTTTTTATGGCTTGGCACTTTGCCCAGATGATCTGAAAGTTTTTATTTGGAGAAGAACATTGTTTGTTCCTGAAAGTCTGCTAGCATTATTTAAGCAGCCTCATATGAACATAATGACTCATGTTTGGTACAGATTTTTGCTTAATTTGATCATTTCAGTTTATATGCTGATTATAGTTTTATTATTTTGTAATAGTTTATTATTTTGTAGTTTATAAACGAATGAGAAAGTGAGCATTCTAAAAGCACACTAGCAAGCTTTATCCAACCAACTAGGGACATTTGTTAACTACAAGTTTCTAGATATATGACTTTTCCTCAACACCACAGACTCTCCTTTGGGTATGAGTGAAATGGACCAAAGGAAGGTCAATATATTCTATTGAATCTGGACTGTTCTCAGGCTGGGTAGAGATAACCTTACCTGGGAGCATCTGGTTGCCAGGTCAGGGATAGCAGGCTGAGACTAAAGCTGCTTGTGTGTGTGTGTGTGTGTGTGTGTGTGTGTGTGTGTGTGAAAGAGAGACAGAGAGAGATGGAGACTGAGGGAGAGATAGGGAAATTTCGGATAAAATATTTCAAAGGAATAGACATTACTGCCAATAAAACACCATCACTGGGATTTTCAGGGTTGAATCAAACCTTGGCTGTCCTCAAAAAGTGCGAGGGAGATATATAACAGCAATGGCAATGTGGAAGAATCTTTATTCTGTCAATATTCAGTGGTCCTGCTCAGCAATTCGGGTACTGCTCACGTAAAACTGATTTCCAAAACATCAAAGAAAAGACATATTCATTCAGATGGTACAATCCCAGAAGGGATGCATGAAATAGTACTCGCATAAAAACTGCCGGTTTTATGATAAAAAGTTATTATATATTTGAATAGACATCAAGATGGGGCTGTGAATTTAACAAAAGAAACATTTAGATAATTTACACTTCTTTCAAATAGGTCAAATTCTCATAAAATAAGAGACATCTTAGTTTGACAATGAGAAATCTACTACAGTAAAGAAAACAAGGGTCTTCCTCACTGCTAATCCTTAACTTGGTCATCAAAGATGGTGATTCATCTGCTTGTTTATTTTTATTATTGTTATTATTTTTAATTTCAAGAGTGCAGACTATTCTAAGCCGTGGTCCAAATAAAAAGTTACCAATTCATCTATCACTTCCTATTCAATACTGGAGACAAAAAATAAAGATGTTTTATTTAATATTAAAAAATAACCAGGGCACCTGGGTGGCTCAGTTGGTTGAATGTCTAACTCTTGATTTCGGCTCAGGTCATGGTCTCAGGATTGCGGAATCAAGTCTGGGATTGGGCTCTGTGCTCAGCGGGGAGTCTCCTTGAGATTCTCTCCCTCTGCCCCCCTCAACTGCTTGTGCTCTTTCCTCTCAAACAAACAAACAAAATCTTTTTTTAAAAAATCATGGGGCACCTGGGTGGCTCAGTTGGTTGAGCGACTGCCTTCGGCTCCGGTCATGATCCCGGAGACCCAGGATCGAGTCCCACATCTGGCTCCCTGCTCAGCAGGAAGCCTGCTTCTCCCTCTCTCACTCTCCCTGCTTGTGTTCCCTCTCTCACTGTGTTTCTCTCTGTCAAATAAATAAATAAAATCTTTTTTTTTTTTTTTTAAGATTTTATTTATTTGACAGAGAGAAACACAGCCAGAGAGGGAACACAAGCAGGGGGAGTGAGAGAGGGAGAAGCAGGCCTCTCGCCGAGCAGGGAGCCCGATGTGGGACTCGATCCCGGGTCTCTGGGATCATGACCTGAGCCAAAGGCAGTCGCTCAACCAACTGAGCCACCCAGGCGCCCCAATAAATAAAATCTTTAAAAAAAAAATCATGGACACCTAACCTCCCCATTTCAGACACCTGAGCCCATATCTTGGGAAAAAAAGTTGTTACTGGAAATCTGCTAGCATTATTTAAGTAGTTTCATGTGAACATAGTGCCTTAAAAAAATTTTTTTTGGGGGGGGACACATTTGATTTTCATCCCAAGATTTTTAGGATCTAACTCTTCTCTCTCTCTCTCTCTCTCTCTCTCTCTCTCTCTCTCGTGAATTGAATGGTGCCCCAGACAAGGAGTGCTTATGGAAAATATGCTTGATATGAACCCCGCCATAGCTTAGGAAACATTCCTGAAGCCATTAAAATATTAAAATAATTTCACAAAGGATAAGAGGGCTTAGAGGCTTGTCTTATGATTAACAGTGTAAGCTCTGGAGCCTGAGCACTTGAGACTGAATCCTGGCTCTGACACTATCTGTGACCTTGGGCAGGTCATTTCATTTTTCTATGCCCCATAGAAATTGGGGAATAATAATGGTACCTACCTCGTAAGGGTTGTTTTGAGGATTGAATGAAATAATGCATTTAAAGCGTCATGCCAGATGTAGAGTAAGTGCTTATAAATATTAGTGAATAATTTAATTCTCCTCACAGTTCTATACCCATAGTCTTTAAAGTTTTGGTGCAGAAAATGAAATTGACAACTATTAGTTGATTTAATACATCTCCTTAGCATCCTCTTAGCCCACTGAATTTCCAATGATAAGAAGATATCTGTTGCTATAAAGGCCTACTCTTTTCCCCAAACTTTGTGGTTTTGCCTTCCTTTTGTAGGCACCATCTCTGCTTCTCTCTCACTCAGGGTTGTCCCTACATGAGTACCCTGTGTTGCTTTATGACTTCAGAGGGCTGAGCACTTGGGAGGCATAGTCAGTTAAGTGTCTCACTTTTGGTTTTGGCTCACATCGTGATCTCAGGGTCATCAGATTGTGATCTCAGGGTCACCAGATGGAGCCCTGTGTTGGGTTCCATGCTTGGCATGGAACCTGCTTGAGATTCCCTCTCCTTCTCCCTGCCCCTTCCATTTGTGCTCTCTCTCTAAAATGAATGAATCTTTTAAAAAAAGATTTCAGAAGGCAAAAAAGGACTAGTCAATTAAATAAGTGTTTGTAGATGGAAAGAGGTCCTTCCCCTACCCCATCCCCATATTCTATAATTCCTTCTTCTCCTCTGTACCTAGGAGAGTGCTGCAGAATGAAAGGGCAGTATGGGAGGTTTTATAGATATTTTATTTACTAGAGTTGAGATAAAAATGATTGGTATTTTTCTCCTAAACACTCTCCTGCAGAGGTAAGGGCTTCAAGAACCATGAAGAGGGTGGCCATAAAGAAAAGACATTCTAATCCTGGCATCAGCTTGTGACCTGAGCTGTTTTTCTCAAAACTGGGCTCCGGCCTCAGGGAAAAGCCTTGTCCTCAAAAGGGACCTGGCCATTGGAGTGTGGGTATAAGATTAGGGATGCTGCGACTGATCCCGGGTTCTACCCTGCCAGGACTGAGAAGTGGGTAAATTACTCAACGTCTTGTAACTTCAGTTTCCAACACATTTGATGAGAATGACAGAACCCATTACCTAAGGCTGTTTTGAGGAAATGAGATGGAATGGGGGTGCACCAGGCACATAGGAAGGGTGAAATAAGTGTCAGTGATTGCTATTGTCATTAATTTTCTATCTACTCCTTTGCTCATGTTCTCTCTGCATGAAAGTACCTGTCCCTCCTTGAGGATGTGGAGACCTCCTCTATTTAGGAATGTCTCACCTTCTTGGAGAAATATCCTCCATTTTTTTTCCAGGGCCGGGAGCCTCACCTGCCTCTATGCTCTCAGGTTTTATACAGATCTCATGATTTTTAGTGCTTTGTTCTCGTTCCTCTTCCCCCAAATTGTAAGTTACTATAAACCTGTGGCATACGTTCAACATCTTTTTGATTGAGTTAACAGATAGCTTTTCTCTCCAACCCTTGTTCCCCCTGACAATTTCCCATATATCTTGCACCTAATTCCACCTTCTGGACTGTAATTTCATGGCCCCTGAGACTCCTTGCTCCCCGTCCATCTTTGTGTTCCTTTCAGATGGGCCTTTTTTGGGCTCTCCTTCTTCTGGCCCCACTGCTTCCTTCAGTTACAGCCCTTCCTCTCTCACCACAACAGAATTCCTCCTCAGCCTTTCATAGTCTACATCAAAGCTGCCTCCTAAGTTAAGCCTTAGTTGATCACTCACATCAGCTCACCTCTCTCCACCTCTACTCAGGATGATAGGCATGTTACAAATATTACATCTGAAAAGGTACTTTGTGGGGAGAGTTGTCTTCCTCAAGATGTATGTAGCTGGGGCCAGCCATGACCATAGTGACCACTCCTGGAAAAGAATTTTTCTTATTTCTGAGTCCTCATGCTTAGATGTTTGTTCATAGAGGATGTCATGAGTAGAGAATTATGTCTCAAAGCACCATCCACACCAGCAGAATATGTGTGACAACTGCCCTTCCTGTAACTAGGACCCTCTCCTCTTTTATTATCATTCTATCTGCTACTCTGAACTATCAGAAGGAAGCCTGCTCCTAATTGTTCTGAAAAGAGAATTTTTTGTTATTTTTTAAAAAGATTTTATTTATTTGACACAGAGAGAGAGAGGGGGCACAAGCAGAGGAAGTGACGGGTGAAGTGAGAGGGAGAAGCAGGCTTCCCGCTGAGTGGGGAGCCCAAAGTAAGACTCGATTCTAGGACCCTGGGATCATGACCTGAGCTGAAGGCAAATGCTTGGCTGATTGAGCCACCCAGGCATCCCAGAAAAAGAAAATTTGAGATCGTCAAGTTTTTGTCTCATCACTCCAGTGAAACTGTTCTTGTCAAGCTTATATGATCTGATGGTTGACTACATACATTCTTATTTTAGTTGATTTCCTGGCAATAGCTAACATCATTGCATAATTCTTCCTTGAAACACTCTTTTCTGTTGACTTCCTTAACATCACACTTGCTTAGTTTTCTTGTTACTGTCTGGATATTCTGCTCAGTCTCTTTTGCTTGTTTTTCTTCCCCTGTCAGTCCTTAGAGTGTTGACATTCTTTAATGTTTGGTACTAAACCACCACCTCTTACCTCTTATCCCTCTTCATCTTCTGCAAGGTCTTATCTTTTCCCGATTTCAATGATTTTGTGTATTTGAATGCGCACACGCGTGTGTGTATGTGTGTTGTGTGTGTACTGCTGCTGAATTGATAATCATGGTCTTGATGAAGATAAAATGGACTGAGCTCTTACTACACATCGTGCACTTAAAGGATTTCATTTGTATTAAGTGATTTAACCATCACAGTAAGCCTATGAGGTAGAACTATTATTAATCCAGAAAAGTGCAAAGTCAGGAACTGGCCAAACAGTCTGGTCTTGGATTGTGCACTGTTAGCACTCTGCACTGTTTCAGTTTTAGAATTCTGTCTTTATTCCTAAAGATCACCCTTGGATTTCCCACAGGCACCTCAAATAATACACATTAAGAACTAAACTGGATCATCCTCCATATTCTGCTCTTTCTCCTGTGTTCCTTATTGCAAGGGTGGCTCCACTTCTGCCTGGCTGGCTGAGCTGCACACCTGGCATTGTCTTTGCCTTCACTTTTACCTGCTATTTACTTATGTAGCAGATCCTCTCCATTCTGTTCCTTTTCCCAGATCCAACCACATTTCCCTAGCCTCACTGCTACCACCCTGATTTTGGATGCTGAGAATACCCTTGTGTCTCTGTTACTGTAATGACTGTAGCTGGTTTCGTTGCCTCTTGTCTTGCTCCCTCTGCAACCAGATGATGTAAATTGTCTGCTTACATATCCTTTAGTGTGTCCGTATTGCACCCAGACTTGAGGTGCACTGCCTCAGTGAGGCTAGATGAAGACTTGTGCCTCTCCCTCCTGCCTCAGCTTGCCCATCTGCTGCTCCCAGTGTTGGTTCAGCTCTTGGAACTGGCCACAAACTGCTCTGTCTTGGCATCATCATGCTTGCTCTTCCCTTTACCTTTAAGTGTCTGGCCTGCACTCTTTATTCCATTTTGGGCCAATGTATTATACTTTTAGTTTTTAGCTTTGTATATTTTAGTGTTTTTATATTTTAAATATTTGTTGTGTCAACTTGGGTAAATTATCCTTTGACTTACATATATCACACAAGAAACCTTCCATCTTCTTTCCCTCTTCCTCTTCCAATTTTGATAGGTATGTAATTACAAATTTTCAGGGCCTCTAGCATGCCATCCTAATCCCATCTAGTTCTCTCAGAACGTTAGAGTCACAAAATAAACACATTAATGTGTGCATGTGTGTGTGTTTATTGCAATGGATGATCATACCAGATACTTAGATTCATGAGCAATCCTATTAGATATGAGTATACAGACGAACAGCATTTTCCACAGAACTAGAACAAAGAATCTTAAAATTTGTAAGGAACCACAGAAGACCCCAAATAGCCAAAACAACCTTGAAAAAGACAAGCAGGGCTAGAGATATCACAGTACCAGACTTCAAGTTATATTACAAAGCTGTAGTGATCAAAACAGTATGGTACTGGCAAAAAATAGACACATGGATCCGTGGAACAGAATAGAAAGTACAGAGATGAACCCACAACAACATGGTCAATTAATCTTCAACAAAGCAAGAAGGAATATCCAATGGGAAAAGATAGTCTCTTCAACAAACTGTGTTGGGAAAACTGACAGCAAAATGCAAAAAAAAAAAAAAAGAAAGAAAGAAAAGAAAAAGAAAAAAAAAAAAAAAACCAGACCACTTTCTTACCCCTACACAAAAATAAATTCAAAATGGATTAAAGACCTAAATGTGAGACCTAAAATCATAAAAATCCTAGAAGAGCACAGGCAGTAGCTTTTTTGACATTAACTGCAGCAGTTTCTTTCTAGATATGTCTCCTGGGGCAAGGAAAACTGAAGCAAAAATAAACTGTTGGGACTACATCAACATAAAAACCAAAGGAAACAATCACAGTGATGGCAACAATCAACAAAACTAAAGGCAGCCTACGGAATGGGAGAAGAAATTGCTAATGTTATATCTGATAAAGGGTTAGTACCCAAAATATATAAAGAACTTATAAAACTCAACACCGCTAAAATGAATAATCCAAATAAAAAAATGGGAAGATATGAATAGACATTTTTCCAAAGAAGACAGAGAGATACATGAAAAGTTGCTTAGCATCACTCATCATCAGGGAAATGCAAATCAAACCTACAATGAGCTATCCCCTCACACCTGTTAGAATAGCTAAAATCAAACAATAATAAACAACAGGTGATGGTTAGGCTGTGGAGAATGGGAACCCTCTTGCACTGTTGGTGGGAATGCAAACTGCTGCAGTCATACTAGAAGACAGTATGGAGTTTTCTCAAAAAGTTAAAAATAGAACTACCTTACCCTCCAGCAATTGTGCTACTAGGTATCCAAGGAACACAAAAGTACTAATTCATGGGATACATGCACCCTGATATTTATAGCAGCATTCTCTACAATAACCAAATTATGAAAATAGCCCAAGTGTCCATTGATAGATGAATGGATAAAGAAAAAGTGAGGTGTATGTATATATATACTCCACACACACAGTGTGGAATATTATCACCGATGAACAAGAATGAAATCTTGCCAATTGTAGCAACATGTTTGGAGCTAGAAAATTTTATGCTGAGTGAAATATGTCAATCAGAGAAAGATAAATACTGAATGATTTCACTTATATGTGGAATTGAAGAAACAAAACAAATGAGCAAAGGGAAAAAAAAGAAAGAGAAAGATAAACCAAGAAACAGACTCTTAACTACGGAGAACAAACTGATGGTTACCAGAGGGGAGGTGGGTGGGGGGATGGGTGAAATAGGTGATGGGGATTAAGGAGGGCACCTGTGATGAACACCATGTGTTGTATGAAAGTGTTGAATTCCTATACTGTACACCTGAAACTAATATTACACTGTATGTTAGCTAACAGGAATTTAAATAAAAACATTTTCAAAAGACTTGAATATATAGAAAAAGTTAAGAATTTTTTTATTATTTTAATTAAATGATATGTCCCCAAATTACTCTGATGTGTATTTAATGAAGTACACAGTTGTTACTGTGTTGCATGGTAATTAGCCCCAAGCCATAAGAAATTGTAAAAGAATTGTCATTTTGCCAGCACTAATTTTTTGTCAGCACTAATCTTACACAGTCAAATCTAATTTTTAAACCCTTCACTATAGTCATACAGTTTTGTCTCCTGCCCTTTCCCAAGATGAAAGGGAACCCTAATTTTGGCTCAGCATTGCCATTCATCACCCCCACCCCCCATCACAAGATCCAGGTGCTTGGGAAATGGCAGGTCCTGGATTCTGCAGATTCTGAAGCCATGCCTCATTTGGATCCTTAATTGTACGTCTCTCACTTTATTTGTATGGATCTTTATAACATCCCCAATATTTTGGTATGGGACAGAAAGAAGAAACCCAGTATGAGGTGAGAATGTGGGACTGCAGGGAGAGAAAGGGCACATACTAATGTTTCAGGACCCTCAGCATTTGACAGTTTGGGGTTAAGAGGAATGAGAGCAGGGATGGAGATAAAGGATGGGGAAAAGAGGAGAGTAGAGCAACCTTTGGGATCCACTACCTCTGCAAGAGACCTTGTATACATACATGTCCCTGGGGCATAGCTTGTGGCAGATTTAGCGTGAGCTCCAACTCCCAAAGAAAGTTCGGGGGTGGATAGACAGGGAGAACGGAGCCAATGGGGCTTTTCTCACCTGCCCTCACAGAAAAAGCATGCTCACCTCCCTAATCGGGCAGATTAAGGTCTAATCGCAGTCCTGTCACTTTCTAGCTGTGTAACTTCTGCTAGTCACCAACCTCTCCCATCCTCATTTTCCCCAATGATGGTTTCCCCATTGGTGAAATAGGAGTAATACTCTCTACCTTACATAGTTCTTGTAAAGATTTATGAAATGAGGCATCCAGACATCATTAACATGGAGTAGACTCTTGACAAAAGTTCTTTCTTTTCTTTTCTTCTCTCCAGAAGCACAAAGCAGGCTCTCCCCAGCCCAGCCTGATCTTTCCCCTTCTCTAGCTCTCCTCAGTTTTCTCTATCTATATTTATTTCATTTCACTTCTGTGGATCAGAATGTTAAAAATAAATATACAAAGATTTGGGGGTGAGAAACTGTGAGACAGAAGATAGGAGATAGTTTTTGGTTCCTTCCTGGTGAATTACAGAAGGGAGTCTCACAGCCCTGGAGAGGGTGTTATGGAGAAAGGCAATGTCTTCAAGACACAGGAGCATTTTCTATCTTTTGTCCTTTGTGGCATGGGAGATGTGACTGTCCTTCCCAAGGTACCGAGGGCCTCTGACCAGACACGGTCCCACCCATCAGGTCTAATGGGCTTCCATAGGTCCTGTCAAGAGAAAGCCCTGTATCCTACTCTGGGACTAACCCAGTGAGCTGGGGAGCTTCGAGTGTCCAATGGGATAACCATAGCACTTTAGACATTTAGCTCATCGCTTATGTTAAGTGCCAAAGGCCCATTTTGTTAAAGATTTTATTTATTTATTTGAGAGAGAGAGAGTAAATGAGAGAGAGCATGAGAGGGGAGAAGGTCAGAGGGAGAAACAGACTCCTTGCGGAGCTGGGAGCCTGATGTAGGACTCGATTCCGGAACTCCAGGATCATGACCTGAGCTGAAGGCAGTGGCTTAACCAACTGAGCCACCCAGGTGCCCCAAAAGGCTCACTGTTTGACTGACACTGGACTTATCACTATACTGCAATATATCCCTCCCCAAAATCCATTTCTGGTATTCAGGAAAAGCTAAGCAGATACTAAAATTAGAATTAGTTCTCTGACAACATTTTGAACCCACAGGACTATTCCTGGCTTCTCTTTATAGTGCCTGGTGGTTTTCTTACCCAACTTGATCTCTGTTTAACAGTCTATATTAATATTTCAGAAACATTAGGTGGCCTGTGTATTGATGATACTTTAGTCCCTAGGCTCGAAAAACTCTTTTCTTGGAATTGGATTGCTTTGGGCAGTTTAACAATCAGTGCTAGGCTAAGAGTCAAACAATACTGCCCTTGTAATTATCTTGTCATGGCACGAGACAATAGATGAGGGCATGTCTGTTCTGCAAAAGGCCAATTCAACGGTGACATTAAACAGATGTCATGATGCAAATGAAATACAAATAATGGGTTACCAATCCAGTCATATGCAGCAAGTCAGCACCCCTCTCCACATCATCCACCCACTATATTATACGGACAGATATATTTAAGTAGAAAATGCAATATTAAAAAGTTAGAAAACATTCACTGAAAACACCCCACCTGCAAATCTGTGCTGAGCTAAATTCAGTGAAATTTCTGTGCATACCTCAAATGGAAACAATTCTGTGTTTCTGCCTGATTCTTTAGTAGTAGCTTCAGAGTTGTTTTAATATGAAGATTCCACAAATGAAGCTACCACACTTTGGGGCAAAACCTTATGTCATTGCTAAAGAAAGAACATTAAGAATTTCTCAAAGGTTCTAATAGGCCTCAGCCTGATCTGCAAAATCCTAGGCTCCCTCTTTCCCTCTTATCCCAGTTTCCTGCTAACTGGCAGGCCATCAGAGGGGTTCAGATGACCATGCACGCCTCGCCTCCTGTGATCTACCAGTAACATAAAGTTAGCCAAGTGGGGAGGGGGCGTCACAGAAGGCAGCACAAACGTGTGAGCGAACACGGACACAGGCGGAGGCAGAGAGGGTGATCTACCAAGGGTGTGGAGCTGTGCTTGGCTTGTCTAGTTCAGAAAAGGCATCCTGAACTCCGGGTTAGGAAAACCCAGAGATCAGTGCCTCGTTGCCACTCTGTTCCACCCTTTTTACTCCAGGAGACAAGCTCCGTGCGCTCCAACTTCCTGAGCAGAGGCTGCTGCCTCCCTGAAAGCACTACTGCCTTTCTTTCCCCACTTTTATTTCCATTTTCTTTACGGAGTATGAAAGTAGTCTCTCCCCGACCCCAAACCCAAGCCCGCCCCTCCCCGCCCCGTCCTCCCCGCGGGCGCCGCCACAGAAGCACACTCAATACCTTCCCGGGCTGGAGAGGAGATGCTCGCAGAGATCAGACACCTGTAGTGAACCCTTTGGGAGGAGCAGCGGATGGAGCCGGCGGGGACAGCTCCCCAGCGCGGACCCCAGCGCCCTGGGCGCGCCCACTCTAGGCTCCCGTGGCTCCGAGCTCCGGCCAGCTGAAACGTCACTTGAGGGCTCACTGCCCTCCGCCTGGACTGACACGGCGGCAAAGCGGCCCGAACGCCCTTCTGTGCGGGACTGGAGACCTAAGCAGACGGGTTCTCGAAGCAAAGCCGCCAGGGGCAGCCGTCCCTCTGGGGGAAGGTGGCGAGGAGTGGGAGGGTCGGGATCTGGAGCGCGATCTAAGACAGGTCTGGAGCCAAACCCTACCTCCACTTGCAAAGGGAGTTCCTGGAGAAAGAACCGGCCCGAAGCAGTGCCATTTAAAGCCACTTCATTCAACCTTTATTGAGTACCTTCCGTGTGCCCTGAGATTTTCCAGGAGCTTGGGAAGCCCTAGCTAATACAATGTTAAAACGTCTCTGCTCTTGGTGGAGCCATTGTTTCTAGTGACTGGTAATCGGTCACGTTCCTGTGAACATTTTCAGCTGGAGAGTGAGGGAATAGAATTCTGACTTGCTTTTTATGTCAACAAATGTTTATTAATGTTCCAGATATTCAAAGGAAAGGTGGCAGGGAAGGAGGGAAATGAAACTTACAATATCACCAAGGAGCTAGTTTCTTTTTAGAAACTTTGACTTAGCCTGATTAAATATCTTTGGTATCTCCCAAATTGTAAACTCAAACCAACAAAGCTGCTTTATAGTGACCATGAGCTGCATGCTTTCCTATCAATCAAATGTGATCAGTTGCTACTTAGCAAATACGGTGACATTTTTTATAAAGCTGGACTTGGGTCACTTCTTATCCAAGAGAGCCTCACAGGGTTTTGAGGACAGTCAGTCCTGATTTCATCCCAGCCTCATAATTTACTATTAGGTGTTTGACCTTGGGCATGTTTGTTAATGTCTCCAACCCTACAGAAGATGCCCCTTCTGTAAAATGAGGACTGTAAGTGCTTCCCTCCTAGGGATGCTGGGAGGCTTCATTGTGGTGGCATACACAAATGTACTTAAGCCATGTGTCGCAGGTAGTAGGTGCTTAGTAAGTGGTCACTATGATGATTAATGGTGATTACATCACCTTTCAGATTCCTCCTTCCTTCTAGAATCTGGGTTGTCAGAGTGCCATGGTGAAATACCATGTACGTATATATTAAATTAGAAAAATAAAAAAGAAAAACCTTGAGGAGGTAAAGAAATTGGCTCCAAAATTCAACAGATCAGAATGTTTAAAAGCAATTATGGAGTCACTGATTATAAATTTTAGAACTGGAACTTACATTTGTGTTTTATGCAAAAAGATATTGCCTTGAAATGAGTATATATTCTAAAATCTCCTGCAGAAAAGCCAAGGGGAGGAGTATGGGAAATGAAATCTAAAGAGAACTTAAAGGTCAAAGTAGGAGATTTAGCAGCCAAGATCCTAGAAGGGTGTGTGATTATTAGCAAATGTGACCCGTGAAATTTTATCAGGGCACTTTTGAGGAAAGAGGAAAAAAAATCCACCTAATCCATCTCTTGGGCTAATTCTTACCTTTTATGGAAACTTCCACTGCAATATCCTTGTTGAAAAGAAGGTATAAAAATGTGGTCTACTGAGTTCACACATCTTACGTCTTCTCCAGATTAAATTCTTGAAATTTATTTCCCTCTACAACTGTATTAGATTCTGAGTCTTTTCCAGTAAACTCAAAGTGAGGTGGTGGTGGTGGGGGGGTGGCTGTTGTCTTGCAATTAGTACCTGGAGGCATCCATTTAAAAAACGGCAGGGCTCTCTGCAATAATAATTTTCACCACTTCAATTCTTTGTTGCAGTGATTGAGAATGATGACAATCAAACTCTATCTACTTGTGGACTCTACATGAGGGATGAATAAATCTCTTTGTTGTTGTTGCCATATTGAAAAAGTGAAGAAACCAACTCTTTTCCTAGATCAATATACTGCATTGTGGTTTACTAGGCATTGGTAGTTGAAAGACCTGTGCCATGGACCACTACTCAGGAAAATATCACTGTATGAGATTGAACTGCATCCTCGTTTATGTTTGCTCATTTTCATAGACACTCAGGGAGGATATGTGGCCTCATCTATTGCAGTGACACTTTTATTTATACTTTAAAAATGTCATCACATACTTATATCAGCTTTGGATGATAGGCAGGATGGGCTTAATCCCATTTCACTAATACAAAGCTGAGATAAAAGTTAGAATAAATGATAGGTTGTGAAGTAGAGGCATAATCCAGGGATAGTATCCTGCCCAGTTCTTATCCTAAACCATGAGTTCTTTTGATGATGTCACCTGCCTTAGACAACACCAGGGGAGCCAGAACTCACACTTAAACGCCATCCCTGGGACATCTGTTCCTTTTCTCTCAGCTGGAAACTGGGCTGCGGGTTCGAGACAAACCACTCCTGTGTTACTGCTGGTGTGTGGGGAAGCTGCTGCTGGCCTGGTTTTGTCCCACACTGGACACAGATTTCTGACTGCACTTGTCAGACAAACTTTCATTTAGTTCAAGAATTTCTGAGGGGATTCATTGATTTTGGTCTTGTAAAAGCCACAAAAGGAACAAATGAAATGACGGACCGTAGATGCTGACGTGAATGAAGTCTGTTGTGCTCCACACGTGTAGAGGTGTGGGTGTCAAGGGTATGCGGTGGGGCCTGGTGTTTACTCTTCCTCATTAAGGGACTGCTCAGGGATGTCTCTGTGCTGACCTGGCATGGCTATCTTCTGAGGACTGTGGCCCAGACTGAGCTGTCACTTCTCTCCATAATCCACTTGCTGTCCCCTTGGTCTTTGGCTGTATACTTCCTCAGAGCACAGGCTCTGAGAACTGAGTTCTAACCTTTCACTCCTATAGGAGAATCTGCCTCCCTCCATAAAGCTTAGCAGTATTCTGGCTGAAACGCTCTGGAAGTGCTCAGGATTCTGGAAGAAGTGCTTTCTTCCCAAACTGAACTCATCGTGTTCATATTCACTCTACAGGTTGAATTCTTAGTGAGCTGTGACAGTGGGAGGGATTTTAAAGTCCCATCAACAGGAAGACTGTTCTTTGCTAGGGATCTCCAAGGGGATGCTCATGTAGATTGTGGTGTTTTAAAACTCTCAGACTTCTGCATCTCAGGATGTTACTGTCTTATGTAATTATGTGCCTATTCCCATGAGCATTTCATAGACACCAGTGAGATATTGCAATATTTCTGCGTGTGTTCCATACAACACTGATGCCACCAAATGACCTATAAACAAAGGGTCTTAAGGGTGCCTGGGTGGCTCAGTTGGTTAAACACTGCCTTCGGCTCAGGTCATGATCCCGGAGTCCCGGGATGGAGACCCGCATCGAGCTTCCTGCTAGGCAGGGGGCCTGCTTCTCCCTCTTTCACTCCCCCTGCTTGTGTTCCCTCTCTGGCTGTGTTTCTCTCTGTCAAATAAAATAAAATCTTTAAAAACAACAAAAACAAACAAATAAAACAAAGGGTTTTATGGTTGTGATGGGTTGACTTACTGGTCCAGGTCTTTTAGCCCTCCCTGGGTCCACTGCTTGGAATGGCCTCATCATGGACAGAGCACGTTCCATTACCCCTTTACTTTGGCCTGGCCCCGTGGCTTACTTTGTCCAGTTTACTTTAGATTAGGGAGATAGTGTGACAATTCCCAGACTACAACTTAAGAGATGCCCTACCATTTCATTTCCCTTTTTGTCCCTCTGCTACTGCCTGAGAACATATTCTGGCTAACCTGCTAGGCTGAAGAGGGTGAGAGAAGTGTGGAGTACCCAGATCCACAAACGTATAGGTGGAAGCAGAGCTGTTTCAGCCAAACTATAGATCTGTCAGAATAAGTGATGATTGTTTATAGCCACTGAATTTGATATGGCTTGCCATCCAGAGTTATTGTGGCAATAGATAACTGAAGTAGTGCTCAAAGGGTTTGGGACACAACACATGTTATAGGACTCCTCACTCCCTCTTGGAGAGTTATAATACACATTGACATGTCAAAGGATCTGAAAAGAACTGCAGTAACTATTGCTTCCTAAACTCATTTCATTTTTGTACCTTATATCATAGTATCTTGTGGGATATACACTTGGAAATTTTTATTTTTTTATTTTTAAAAGATTTTATCTATTTATTTGACAGAGAGAAACACAGAGAGGGAACACAAGCAGGGGGAGTGAGAGAGGGAGAAGCAGGCCTCCCACTAAGCAGGGAGCCCGATGTGGGGCTCGATCATGGGACTCCAGGATCATGACCTGAGCTGAAGGCAGCCACTCAATGACTGAGCCACCCAGGCACCCTACACTTGGAAATTTTTAAAAATTAAGGGCAGTTTATGTAAATCCTAGACTAGCTATTAAGAAACCTGAAATGAACTCTTAGAACAATTGTCAGTGATTTTCAAGCCTTAATTAGACTCTAAAATTTTGCTTATTAGTAAGTCCCCATTTACTTTCTCTTGGCTCCTGAATTTCCCATCAATGATTTGTATTTTACAGCTCCAAATTTCTTAATGATTAAAAGCTATTTTCTACTGCTGATGCCAGCCATATTTCAGAGTGATTTTATAATCAGTATATGAGCATTTATTTTTAAATAAATGACCAATAAATTAAATTGATCAATTTTAATTACATTCATTTTTTTTTAAATCCCATATCTAATATTTACTATTAAAGTTACTCAGAAACCATGTTGGAATAAAAAATGAGAATGAATTATCTGAGATACTGGTTGATCCCTGTTTCTCCTCTAATTTTTGAGAAATGTGAAGCACATATAGGAAAGTTCTTTTTCAAGCTTAGCCACAATGCCAAGCACTAGAAAAAGCACAAGTTTTAGGAACCAGGTAAGTAACAACTCCCTTCTTATTTATTTCAGTAACTATGCATCATTGTTGATATCTGTTTATATTCTTTAAGGGACCTTGGCACATGCATTTATTTCAAACACTCACAGGTGCTTATGTTCAAAACTCACCATTGGCAATGTGGTACATGCAACAATTTATACTTAATTTTTTCCAACTTTTTGAAGTATGGCCATAGATTATCATGTATGTTGTTTTGGCAACCATAAATGACTATGATCTAGAATGTCTTAAAACAAAGTGAAAAGTCAGTTGAACTTTTGTGCATTTTCCTTCTCTTATGGGAACTTTTTTGTTTACACTATATTTGCCCATGGCTGGTTGGTCTATAGTAAGCTGTTATCTCTTAACTAAAGTGTATTAGGAAAGCTTCATTATTCTTCTTAATATATTTAAGTGGTACTTTTTAAAGGCATGCTTAAAGACACCCATATCCAAAGAAGATGTGGTACATATATACAGTGGAATACTACGTCTCCATCAGAAAGGATGGATATCCAACTTCTGTAGCAACATGGACTGGATTGGAAGAGATTATGCTGAGTGAAATAAGCCAAGTAGAGAAAGTCAAGTATCACATGGCTTCACTTACTTGCGGTGCATAAGGGGTAATGTAGAGGACAGTAGGAGAAGGAAAGGAAATGGGAAGTAGGGTAATTCAGGGAGAGAAACATGAGAGACTTTGGACGCAGAAACAAACTGAGGGACTTGGAGGGAGGGCGTGGGGGGATGGGAGAGCCTGTTGGTGGGTACTGAGGGCACCTATTGCATGGAGCACTGGGTGTGGGGAATGGACAATGAATTTTGGAACACTGAAAAAATAAAATAAATTTAAAGTAAAAGAAAAAAAAAGACACCCATATCCAATGACAAAATGATCAGAGACTTGAAAAACTTAGTCTCTCAGGGTAGAAAGACAAGCGATGAACTTGATAATATTCTGCTCAATAATCTATCAATCATATCTTATGTGCAATTGGCAAGCCCTGGAAAATACTCTTAGAGTTAGGCCAATAATAAAAATGGGATATCACACCTTGAAGTGGTTATAATTTGCTGCTGAAGAGAGTTATAATCAGCTGCTTAACCTTAACTTGCTTTTCTTGGGATTTTGTGAAGTTGTATCAATATAAACTTTTGGAAATTTTTAGGATGGAAAATTGCAAAAGTTGATAAAACAACCAGTTAGCTAGCTAGATATAAACCAACCTGCCATTCAGCCACACAGCCAACCCACTCATCTACCTGGCAGCCAGCCAGCCAGCCAACCAACCAACCAACCAACCAACTGATCAGCCAGTCAACCAACTAACTGGAAATCGACCAACCAGCGAAGTAACTAACTAGAAAATCAACCAGACAGCCAATCAACCATTCAATCAACAAGCCAATCCATCTACTGTATATCAGCAATTATTGGAGGCATGGGGGTACAAAGATGAACAAGATATTGTCCCTTCCAATGAAGAGGGGTATTTGCAATCTTGTGGGAAAAATAAACAACAATTATAGTACAGTATAAAATGGAGATATGATATATATTTCCAGATAGAAGTAAAACATATTAATTCAATATTCCTGGAAAAGCTTATTTTGGGGATCAGAATTTTGATTGGTTAGTGAGGTATAGAATCCTCAGTCTTCCTTTTTTTACTTGAAAAAACATAAGAGGGGCTTTACTGTAAACCACTGCCTTTAATCTTTGGAGTGAGAACTGCAAACTGTCTACTAATCAGTTACCCTAAACACAATTTTGTGTGATAATATAAAAATATAATATAATACAGGGGTAGTTTTCATATCTAATTCCATCCTCAAGAATTTGTGAGATACTGGGTGCCTGGGTGACTCAGTCATTGAGCATCTGCCTTTGGCTAGGTGGTGATCCTGGGATTGAGCCCCGCATCAGGCTCTAGCTGTGTTTCTCTCTGTCAAATAAATAAAAAAAATCTTAAAAAAAAAAAAAAAGAGACTTTGTGAAAAACTTTGACCAAGCAAACTTAAGTAAACTGACCCTGGTTTATTTTATCCTTTTGATGCGGGGCTGGGGCTTACTGTGGGCCTCCATGTGGGGCTCCATGCGGGACTCGATCCTGGCACTCTGGGATTATGACTTGAGCTGAAGGCAGACGCTTAACGACTGAGCCACCCAGGTGCCCCAACTGACCCTGGTTTAATCCGGGTGATATTTCTCCTGTTGCATCAGGTTCAGTAACTCTCTGCCATGTCTCCAGTTCTCCCTGGCAGAGGTGGAAATGCTTCATTTTAGGTCTCAGCTAATTCATTTGCTCAAGTTTCACTTCGAATTTATAGAGATAATTGACTTTTAAAATGCTCCGAGAAGTGCATACCACTTGCTCCTCAGGTTGCATCTCTGCCAGTTTGCTTGGGACAATGCCAGTTAACGCCTTTGTTCTAGTGTGATTATTCGTAGTGTCTAATGCCAGTTTTGTGAGTGCCCTGAACAACCACCTATGTGTCCTACTCATCCTGTGGGGAAGGGATGGGAGTGTTTGCCTTCAACATTAGGTGCAAACCAGAAACAGAGAAGAAATGTGGGTATCATGTTACTTCCTGCAAGTTATCAGAATATCTTCCTAGGGGGTAGTAGCTTAGAATTCTAAGGTTTTACCATTTTATAACCACATCCAATGAGCTTCATGAACACACATACACATGCACACATGCATACACACACATGCGTACACACACATGCTTTGAGAGCACAGAAGGCGTGACTAACTGTGGGAGAGCTGTAAGAAGACTCAGCAGTAGTGGTCTGAGCTGGGTTTCAGAGAGTGAGCAGACAAGAGGGTAGAAAGAAAACATGTCATCTCACAGTACGAATGTAGGCAAAGCAACCATTTGACTGTGTTTCTTTAGCACAAGTCTGAATGTATATGTTACTGCTTATGCATCATAAATGTGCAAATTTACAGCTGGTTATATAGAAAGGTACTGGCAGACATGTGCTCAATGGTCAATTTAGCAGTCTGGATATACAGAAGAATATTTTAAAAGGGGATCTACCATAGTAAGTCCATCAGCAGCAGGAACAACATCACTTTGTCCAGCGTTGGGTAGAAAATTGGAGCAGTCATTTTGTATGTGCTCCAATCTTAGGGTTCATTTTTTTTTTAATTTTATGATTTCGTTCTTAGAAAGATCCAATTCTTAACTGCATTGCTATAATCTACACTGAGTTCATTTTTAAGAGAAATTATGAAATGTTTAAAAGCTTACTTTTTAAAAAAAGATTTTATTTGCTTATTTGACAGAGAGAAACACAGCTAGAGAGGGGACTCAAGCAGGGGGAGTGAGAGAGGGAGACGCAGGCTTCCCACCCAGCAGGGAGCCTGACGTGGGGCCGGATCCCAGGACTCTGGGATCATGACCTGAGCTGAAGGCAGAGGCTTAACAACTGAGCCACCCAGAGGCCCCTGAAAGATCATATTTTTTATTTATAGCATTTATATTTAAAATTGTTGTTTTAATAGTTTATAAATGCTTGGGGCCCCAGGATAGCTCAGTCACTTAAGCATCTACTTTCATTCAAGTCATGATCTCAGAGTCCTGGAATTGAGCCCTGCCTCACCTCCTTGTTCAGCGGGTAGTGGGGGTGTGTGTCTGCTTCTCTCTTTCACTCTGCCCTGTCCCCCACTCATACTCTCTCTTTCATAAATAAATAAATAAATAAATAAATAAATAAATAAATAAACAAACAAACAAACAAACAAATAAATAAAATCTTTTAAAAATTATATAAATGCTCTTCATTTTACCGGTACAGAGACTCAGAAAATGATTTACATTGTCCTGATTTTAGTAATGAGTTACCATAAATCCAAAGGGAGATTGGATAAATCCTTCAGTGAACTGAAGGCAGTTCACTGATGAACTATTTGTTCTTCAATCCTAGAAAAATTCTTTCTTTCTTCCTTCTTTCTTTCTTTCTTTCTTTCTTTCTTTCTTTCTTTCTTTCTCTCTCTCTCTCTCTCTCTCTCTCTCTCTTTCTTTCTTTCTTTTAAGTGAGAAAGAGTGTATGCTCCTCTGGGAGCGGAACGGAACGGGGAAGAGCAGAGGGACAGGGAGAGACCGAGAATCTTAAACAGGCTTCATGCCCAGCGTGAGCTCCACACTGGGCTCAATCTCCCCACCCTGAGATCATGACCTGAGCCAAAATCAACAATTGGCTGCTTAACCAACTAACCCAACCAGGTGCTCTTCATCTCTTTTTATCTCAAAGGTATATTCTCCTTGTGTACTGAGCAAAAACGACTGTATTAAATAGTAAAAAAAAAGCATGCAGTATTTGACAAATTCCAAAGTACAAAACATGTTTAGAGCAGAATTGATGTTAAAATTTAGAGGATCATTCAAAACTAGTCTTTTTTTTTTTTTTTTAAAGACCATTTATTTATTTGAAAGACAGAGAGAGCATAAGCAGGGGGAGGAGCTGAGGGAGAAGCAGACTCCCCTCTGAGCAGGAAGCCCATTGTGAGGCTTGATCCCAGGACCTCGAGATCATGACCTGAGCTGAAGGCCGACAACCAACTGAGCAACCCAGGTTCCCCTAAAACCAATCTTAATAAATATAGTCTTAAAAAAATTAAAAGAACAACATTATAAGGAAGACAGATCTAGGTATGAATTTAGCATGCATTGGAACCAAATCAAGGAGATTTTGTAAGTTTTGTAAGTTTTGTGCTGCATAGAAAGTCATTTAATGTTTCTGAGTCTCAACTTTATCATGGATAAAATAAGGAAAAAAAACTCATCCTATCCACTCTACAAAGTAAACAAATGTTAAATATAAATTATTATTAATAGAGATTAAATATAAGAAAGTACTTCATTAAATGGTAGTTAAGGGGTTTGTCCTTAAGTCTCTTTGGAGGTATTGTACTCATGGAAATAATAAAATAGATCTACTTGCAAGGTTGAGCTTCTTAGTCAGGCTCTCTTTCCGTTGGCAACTCTACTCCCTCTTTGCAGACTAAATCAAATAAGTTCAGGTGAACAAGAATTTATGAGCCATCTGTCAGGGTAGAGTAATGGGGGTGAGGTGGGCAGAGGGTGCTAATCCATGAGCACTTCCAAGATGCTAGTCTTTGTGCATTCTCTACCACTGCTTCCTGCTCCTGCCAGTGCCTGAGCTGCTGTTGGGCACAGAGGTAAGTAAGACATAGCTCCTTCCCTGAGGAATTCATGATCCAGGGAGGGGGCACAAATGTATACATAGATCGGTTTCAATATAATGCAGCAAATAGTATAATAAAAGGACAGTCACAGGAATGCGGAGCCCCTTAGCTAAGTTTAACTCTCATCAAGGAAGCTTAAAGAGATATTTTAGGTGCCAAGGATATTATGCGTGTCAGAAAGCCTCCTGTAAAAACCACTGTGGTAGAATCTGTGGGACTGACAAATGGAAGATAACAAGCACAGGTTTTATTGTAGTATAGACATGCGCCTAAAACTTCATTATGTCATTTACTTGCTATGCAGTATTACAAAACCTCAGCTTCTGTATCTGTGACACAGGGGTAATAATATCTACTTCAGTTTACTGGAATGTAAACTCTATGAGGACAGGGACGTGGGTCTCTTGTTAATTACTTTACCTCCATCACTCAGAATATGGTAAACATTTACCTGGCCCATAGTAAGTCCTCAGTAAATAATAGTTGACTTTGTTCAAAAAATGAAGGTAGTCATTTAGCTTCCAATCTTCACTTTTCACCTAGTTTTATTGAAAAGCCACAATTAAGTCAAGGAGAGGGTCCACTGGTTTACTATGTGCTTCTCAATTCTGACTAGTTTTCTCTTTGTCTTCCAGATGGTCATTTCAAAGGTACAGAGTGTCCTTAAATATGAGTTAAAAAGAGCTTAATTATACAAGAAAAGGTGAAAGGTAGAAGAGCAGACTACGTACATGACACTTGTAAATATCCATGTCATCTGCCATGTCAGGCTGTCCATCCACACTGAGATATTTGCACGCTTCTGAAGATGCAGGTCCGTCTATAAGGATGGCATCAGCATTCTTACTTTTTTAATGTTTAGAGTTTTATTTCTTTATAAGTATATACTTTTTCTGAAAATAACCTTTTCCCAAATTGTCAAAGAGAAAATTTAAAAATGTGCTAGAATAGAATATGTATCTTTTATGTACTTCTCATTTAATATATTGGTATATTTCTCATTTATCTGGAAATGTGTCACCAAATATTACCCTAGAGAGTTGGTAGGCCTCCATAATCTGAAAGCTGGTTCTTGGAAAGACAAATACCGCAGGGACAATTTTAACACCAAGTGTAGTTCTCATGACTGGCCACTTGGTGGCAGTGCCAACTAAGTGCCAACCTAATAGGTCAGGGTACACACCATCTTTACCTATTTACATTTTAGGACCTCTAAGAGGTGTTTGGTCAAAGTTTCATACTCCAGTCTATGACATTAGTTAGACCATAGTTAGGTGACACCTGAAAAGGTGAATAATGAAAATTTCTGCAGTGTCCTATAATCATCCCTATCCCAATGCCACATTGGTCACACACTTTCTGGGCCCTATCTCAGAAATAGATATTACCCTGAACTTCTCCACTTTTGAAATATGAAACCCTACTCACTGATCACTAATACCTATTGTCCCCTTTTCACCGTACTACAAAGGCTATGTTCTTTTTTTCTTTTTTTTTTTTTTAATATTTTATTTATTTATTTGACAGAGAAACACAGCCAGAGAGGGAACACAAGCAGGGGGAGTGAGAGAGGGAGAAGCAGGCCCCCCGCTGAGCAGGGAGCCCAAAGCAGGGCTCAATCCCAGGTCTCCGGGATCATGACTTGAGCTGAAGGCAGTTGTTCAACCAACTGAGCCACCCAGGTGCCCCACAAAGGTTATGTTCTATCCAGCCCACAGTCTCCTGAGTTCTCTTTACTCCTTGATTCAGCCCAGAAGCCCTTCCCTTCACTAACCTTTGACCTTTTTTGATACTCCTGAAGGTTATGGGTCCCCTCATGCCATCCCTCTCCTCTTCTATATGTTTTTTAGCTTTCCTTAGCAAGGGGTGACCATAGGACTAAGTTCTCACCAATGAATGTGAGTGCAAGTGATGTCTGCAATTCTACCTTTCTTCTAGAAAGAAAATACCTTGCTCCAGACTTCCTCTTCTTTCTTCCCCATGAGGTAGAACACAGATGAGCCAGCTAACCAGCTTTGATGACACAGATGGGAATGGGATGGTAGGAATTTAGTTTCCTGAATAAACTCATGAATCCAAGCCTTCTGGTCACTTGGACTTTTCATCTTGTAACTATTAAGTGAGAAAGAAATAAACTTCTATTTTATTTAAGCCACTATGCATTTTTGTTTTTGTTGTTGTTGTTGTTGTTGTTTTGTTTTGTTTTGTTTTTGGTCATAGCTGATCAACCTTTACTCTAACTAATACAGGACCTGCCTGGAGGAGCTCCATGCTTAGATCAACCCAACTCTTTGCCTCCCCCATTGTGTATAGGTAGAGAGCTTCCTGAGATAAGCAGTATACACTGATTATCTCCATTACACAGAAACACTGGCTTTCCTCTTCACTTGGGCTCTCACACTGCCCAGTGTTCTTTTTTCACAAGCTTCATTGGCTCTCCTAGGCTCCCTGGAAGCTGTTAAAACGGTTTCCTAAACTCATCTCCTGTTTTACAGAGAACAAAAAAAAGATCAGGAAGTAACTCCTTCAATTTACTGCTCTAATCAATATAATTACTTGCTGCTGACCTAACATTTTTACTTCCCGTCACAATAGAATTTCTTCATTTCCCTTCCCTATGTCTCATCCTTCCACATACCCTGGGGCTCATGCCCTTCTATCTGCATGAGGATTGCATTATATCGGTTTTTGTTTTATTTTGCTTTTTTGTTTTTGGTTTTGTTTTGTTTTGTTTTTGTTCTCTTTTTTCCCTCCCTTTAGCTTTCCTGCACAAATACTCATTCTCTATTTACCGTGTCTAATCAAAATTTAAATGTGCTTATTTCCCATTTCCTATTTTTAAACAACTCAAAACTTTGCTTTGATCCCATCAAGCTAGTGTCCTGTCTTTTTTTTTTTTAAGATTTTATTTATTTGACAGAGAGAAACACAGCTAGAGAGGGAACACAAGCAGAGGGACTGAGAGAGGGAGAAGCAGGCTTCTCACTGAGCAGGGAGCCCAATGCAGGGCTCGATCCCAGGTCTCCAGGATCATGACCTGAGCCAAAAGCCGTCGCTTAACCAAATGAGCCACCCAGGCGCCCCTAATGTCCTGTCTTTTTGCTTTCATAGTCATGCTTCTTTTTTATTTCTTAGATTTGATTTATTTGTTTGACTGAGAGCAAGAGAGGGAACACAAGCAGGGAGAGTTGGAGAGGTAGAAGCAGGCTCCCTGATGAGCAGGGAGCCCAATGTGGGGCTTGATCCCAGAACCTTGGGATCATGACCCGAGCAAAAGGCAGATCCTTAATGACTGAAGCACCCAGGAACCCCAAAGTCATGCTTCTTAAAGGTCTTATCTATGGTTGTGTATATTTTCCGTATATTTATATATATTTACTGATTTTTTGGAGAATGTTCTTTAGAAGCAAGAATCTGGGAACTGGTTGCATGCTTTCTTTTGAATAACTATAGCTCAATAAATGCTTCCAAAGCTGACTTCTTGTAGTTTGATGATATAGATTCACAGCTGATTTTATACACACTCACACACACACACACACACACGCACGCACGCAGATTTTTTTTTTTGAGAGTAAACAAATGGAGAAAAAGAGACAAAATCTTTCCTACAGAGAAATTCCAAATATTATATGTAAATACTAGGCTTCTCCCTAGGAATTGAAGCTTAATTCCAGCCTCTTTTTTTTTTTTTTTTAAGTAATCTTTATGGGCAACATGGGGTTTGAACTCACAACTTCGAGATCGAGTTGCATGCCCTAGAGTGGCATGAATGAGCCAGCCGGGTGTCCCCAATTCCATCCTCACTGAGTATGGACTGCACTTAATGACTCACATCCAAAGAATAGAGTATGGATAGAAAAAAAATAATAACATCAGAGTAGAGAAGTCTGGCAAACACTACCTCAATGTTAACTTCAGCAGTGGTAAGTCATGTTGACATTACATGTTCTCTGCTATATATAATCGAAAAGTCATTGTCTTTGATATTCTTCCCTAGAACCCCTAGCTCCAGGGTAATCATAAGAAAAACATCAGGTGAATCTAAACTGAAGCACATGTTGTAAAATATTTTACCATTACTCCTCAAAATAGTCAAGGTCATCAAAACCAAAGATGAACTGAGAAACTCATAGACCAGCAGCAAGTAAGGAGACATGACAACTAAATGTAATGTGGTTACCTAGATGGGGTCTTGGACGGAAAAAGGACATTGGGAAAAACTGATAAAATCTGAATAAAGGGTGGAGTTTAGTTTATATTGTTAGGACTAAACGTTTATGTTTCCCCCAAATCTGTATGTTGAAACCCTAATCCCAATCTGATGCTGTTTGGAGGTGGGGGCTTTGGGTAGTAATTATGTCATAAGAGTAGAGCTGTTATGAATAAGAGTAGTGCCCGTATTAGAAGAGGCCAGAGAGTTAGCAGATTCTCTTTCTGCCATGTGAGGGTACAGAGGGAAGTCAGCCCATTGCAACCCAGAAGAGGGCTCTTGCTAGAACCCCATCATGCTGGCACCTGATATCTCACTTCCAGCCTCCCAGAACTGTGAAAAATTAATGTTTGGTATTAAGGTCCCCAGAAAGAGTATGCTACAGCAACTCAAACTAGGACAGTAATGGACCAATGTCAATTTCTCAGTTGTGAGAAATGTACTAGGGTTATATAAGATGTTAAATGAAAGAAGAAACTGTGAAGGGTGTATGGGAACTGTCTGTACTACTTTTGCAATTTTCTTTCTTTCTTCCTTTCTTTATTTCTTTCTTTTTTTTTAAGATTTTATTTATTTATTTGACAGAGAGAGATCACAAATAGGCAGAGAGGCAGGCAGAGAAAGAGGGGGAAACAGGTTCCCTGCTGAGCAGAAAGCCCAATGTGGGACTCTATCCCAGTACCCTGAGATTGTGACCTGAGCTGAAGGCAGAGGGCTTAACCCTCTGAGCCACCCAGGCACCCCTACTTTTGCAATTTTCTATACAGCTAAAATTCTTCTAAAAGAAAAAGTTAATCTAAAAAATCCTATGGGATACCTGGGTGGCTCAGTATCTGACTTGATTTTGGCGTAGGTTGTGATCTTTGCATGGTGAGATCGAGCCCTGGGTGGGGCTCTGCATTGAGCATGGTGCCTGGTTGGGGTTCTGTCTCTCTCTCTTCCTCTGTCCCTCCCCCCACCACTCACACATGTGTACCCTCTCGCTCTTGCTAAATAAATAAATAAATAAATAAATAAATAAATAAAAATTAAAAAAAATCCTATAGCAGGGAAGACATTGAAGTTCAATTCTATAAAACCACAGAACTGAAGAAACTATAGAGAACTTAAATAGTGTGTACAGGTACAAATTTTGAAATTTACAGTGGAGCCTTTGAATACTTCATTTATGGAATGAATACACGGATGGAGTTCCTACGTCAGATAAATTTATCATCAACTGGAACTGAACGATACTAAGAAAGCTTAGGTTTTGCAATGTTTATATATTTGGATGAATATTCAAAGGAATAATAGAGTCTTTTTTTTAATAAGGTTTTTTTTCCTGCAAAATGATTTATCGATGATAGGTAGTCTGAATAGAGGCAAAATCAGTACCTGTGACAGTATTTGGGGCAAACTATTTGCATATTTAAGTAGAAAACTTGGATTTGGAAATATTCTTTATGATTAGCTCTAAGTTTACTAGCTTACCTCAGCACTTTATGGACAGAGCATTTTATCATAGAAAAGTAGAGACGAGTCAATTTCAGGGGTCAGCAATTTCAAATGTACTAGCAACCAACGTAGAATTCTGACGATTACAATGAATGAATAATTAAAAAATAATAGGATAGGGGCTCCTGGGTCACTCAGTTGTTAAGCATCTGCCTTCGGCTCAGGTCATGATCCCAGAGTCCCGAGATTGAGCCCTGCATGGGGCTCCCTGCTCAGCGGGAAGCCTGCTTCTCCCTCTCTCACTCCCCCTGCTTGTGTTCCCTCTCTAGCTGTGTCTCTCTCTGTAAAATAAATGGATAAAATCTTTAAAAATAAAAAAATAAAAATAATAAGATATTAAAAATACATTATTCAAGGTAATATTAGTGACATTTTAAGACAGATGCAACTAGGCAAATGATAAAAACACGAGTATGTACTTCAAGTAACTATTCTGTTTATTTCATTTTTAAAGCATTCAGATAGTCAATATATCAAAAAATTTTTTAAAAATTTATAGAATTTGTAGTATTCACTGTGAATAAATTCTATGGTCATTCAGCACACAGACCTCTCTGAGCAGCCTGCAGGCAGACATTGGTTCCTTATTCATTGTTGCATCCAACATGCGGATATTTAGTATGCGTTTGTTGAAAGAGTAAATGAATGAATGAACATTTTTGGTCTGTGGACCATTCAGTGATGTTGCCACTAATAATGTGTAAGCACTAACAAAGCTTGACATTAACACTTCCTGCTTGCAGTATATGGACATTTAATACCTGGGTAAGCCCTGTTCAGTTGCTCATGGTGGAGACTCAGACATGGGGTGGAGCACCTCCTCTTTCATACTTACTCCTTCCTGGAGTTTCTGTCTCCTCATTTTTTTTTATTTTGAAGTTTTAAAAATCTGTTTAAAAAGTTGAAAGACTAATCTAATTAACACACGTTTCCTTCACCTAAGAAAATTAACAATAGTTCCTTATTGTGAAAAATGCACTCATATTTTCCCAATTGTCCCCAAAACGTCTTATTGTATAGCTTTTTCCCTCAATCTTGTATCTAATGAAGCTTCATGCATTGCATTTGTCTGTGTCGTTTTTGTCTCTTTTAATCCAGAACAGTCCACTGACTTCTTTTGCTCATTTTTTACATCACTGACTTTTTTGCAGAGTCTTACAGAATGTTCTATATTTTTGATTTGTCTATTAAAATTTTAAAATGTTATAAAGCAAATTAAGGACATGTGTCCAGGGTCCCTTTTATTAGATAAGAATATTTTAGAGAACTGGCCTTTTAGGCATAAATGCCAGTCATAATGTGAAGAGATTTCACATAACATGGACAGGAGGTCTCTTTTCTACACAGTTAAGAAAAACAAAACCAGAAACAAAAACAGTTATTTCAATGAAGAAGAAATCATTTATAATTTGTTGATTAATTTCTTCTTTTCAAAAACATCAGGTAAAATTCCCACTCAATAGTTTTTGAAGCACAATATATTTGAAAATAAATTTTTTACAATTTATACTTGTGAAGCACATTGCTTTTAGTTTGCTTTTTCTTCAAGCATTACATTGTGAGCACATTTGGAGTAAAATGACCTGTCACCACATACTAATTATGATTTATACAAATAAATAGCTAATATGGTGATAAAGAGGTATTTTTAATTTTTTTCAGTTTTCTTACATGATATCATTTTTTTGGTCACTCTTGGTCACTGTATTTTTGGAGGAGGGTGCAGGAAATGAAGCAGGCATAGGCATCAATGCAAATCAATTCTCCTTTCATTTAAACAGACTTACTTGTTTCAGTGAATAGCATTTATTTGATTTTTACTGCACTAGGTGCCAGGAAAAGATAAAGAGAATAGAGCAGATACGGTCCCTCTTAGGAAGATATTATTTTCTAGTAGTGGAAAGAAGGGAAACACACTGATCGATGTTTCTGCACTTACCATGTTTTGCAACATATATATATTATTGTATGTATTATCTTTGGGGATATTAAATTCTATTTTAAGTGCTCTGTTTTCTGTGGCCTTAAATCAACCATCTTTCAGTATCTTGTGTAGAAGATGGTAAGCACTCTGTAAGTGCCTTTTCCCCGAATGAACTCAAATTTGTTCCACGCATATTGCTATTTTCAAATTGCTGTCACACATGGTCTGGGTGAATTTCATCTGCATTGAAATTTGGAGGAAGCTCTTGACAGATGACAGTGTGGGGCCCTGCAGGGTGAGAAAAAGAAGTGGTGCCAGGCTGGTGGAGAATAAGGTGACCTTAAAACTGCCCTTGAAAGACAGCAGGAGCCTGTGGCTCACACAGCCTCCCGGCACCTCCACACAGGGCAGTGGGTCCAGAGGGGTACCCGGGGAAAACAATAACTGCATTAGCATTCAGAGCATCCATATCCAAGTGCTGCTTTCTGCAGATGGGAGAGCTGGTGATCTTTTAGAGGGTTTTGATGGTAATTGTAAAGCCTCTTTGTATGCTCATCCTTCTCTACAACATTGCTCATGAAACAACTACCTAACTCATTATGCTGTTAGAGGATGGGAAAAATTTAAAATAACCCAATTCCTTTGTTTGCAAGTAAGTCTCACTCAGTGGCATACATTTACATACATTTAGAAAATATGTATCCCTTCTGGCACCAAACAATATTGGATCAGTTCCTTTACCTCTCTGAGATTTAGTTTCTTCATAAGCAGAGAAAGAATAAAAGATCCACTCTGTTTATCTCTCAGAGTTGCTGAAAGATCCAATGAGAAAAAGAATGTGTATGGAAAAGCTACAACATGTATTATTACTACTATCACACTCCCTCCCATATGTATATGACCACGTGTCGGCATGGACTTTGGTCATCAAGAGTGTCCTCATTGGAGGCGCCTGGATGGTACAGTCTTTTTTTTTTTTTAATATTTTATTTATTTGACAGTGAGAAACACAGCAAGAGAGGGAACACAAGCAGGGGGAGAGAGAGAGGGAGAAGCAGGCTTCCCGCCGAGCAGGGAGCCTGATGTGGGACTCGATCCCGGGTCTCCGGGATCATGACCTGAGCCGAAGGCAGTTACTTAACCAAGTGAGCCACCCAAGCGTCCCAAGATGGTACAGTCTTTTGAGTGTCTGACTCTTGGTTCCTCTTTACGTTGTGATCTCAGTGTTCTGAGATCTAGCCTGTGATGGACTCTGTACTTGGTGCAGAATCTGCTTGAGATTCTCTCTCTCCTTCTCTTTGTCCCTCCTCCTCCTCCTCTCTCAAATAAAAAAATAAATAAGTAAGTAAGTAAGTAAATAAATCAATCTTTTTTTTTCTTTTTTTTCTTTTTTTTAAGTGCCCTCATCAAGCAGAGACTGCTGTGGAGAGTCAGGGCAAGTGGAACAGATTGGTGGGGGTGATGGAGGATAAAGTTTATTCATTGGGATGAGAAAATCTCCCAAGGAAAAGTCTTGGGACTTTTCTTTAAAGTCAGGAGAGCAGACTGTGCTAATGGCTTCCTAGAGGTACCTTCTTACTCTCTCCATCTGTCAAAGCTCAGCTTAGCTCAGCATTTCCCCACCTAAGTCTGTGATGGGTATACTTGCCCAGAAAGATGTCATGGTATTGGTAGAAAGACTGGGAATCCAGGATACAAAAACCAGGGCAGGAATTCCAACTCTCCTCCTAATTTGTCCACAATACTGAATCTCTCAGAGTCTCATTTTTTTTGTTCATGTGATAATCTTAGCCTTGTTATGACCACTAATAATGTAGAAGGTATGAAGCAAGCAACACCCAGTGGCCTTTCAGAAATTGTAGTATCCTTAACTCAAAATCTTCCCCCCACACAACTTGTATTTCTCCATTTTTGGAATGGGGATGATACTTACCTTCAAATTAATGAGGCGAAGTATGTAAGCCCTAGCACAGAACCTGGCACATGGAATTGTAATGAATTCATTCAGCCTCCAACCTATGATGATAATACAGTGAAAAGGATCTAGAGAGGAAAATAGGAGGGACTTGTGCCTGAGATAGAAGCTCTGAACATGAGGAAAATAATCTGACTTGTGTGTAAGGGGGACAAATTGAGGGAGCATAATCACTTCTGCGTATGACACTTACGTTGGGTTTCTTCCTCAGTTTAAAATGTCAACAATTGCCAATCATTAAGTATTTTCGTATCTGACTTGCCTGTTGATATTGCTGTCTAGAAGGAATTTGCATTGAAAAGCAGAGAGGCTTATTTTCCATTAAATTGGCTGGGAGCTGAGCCTGCCACTCAATGCTGTCCTGTTTTTATTTCTGCCTGGAGAAAAACTGGGAGCAGAAGTGGGTGACACCCAGTGCTTTCTGACCTGTTTTTCATACTTAAAAATTTAACACATAACCTCTCCCCCCATCCCAATCTAGCAGAAAGTCTTCTTGACTCTACCTTCAGAATCTATCCACTTTTTTTTCTTGGGTGGCCAGCATCCCAGGCCAAGCCACTCTTCTCTCTTAATTGGACAATGGTGTCAAAAATTTTTCTATCTAGTTCTGCTCTTTCTCTCTCCCTACCCTCTGTTGGTATGATGGTTGTCTCTACAACCTCCAGTCACCTCTCTCTGCTGTGGTTTTTGTGAGATTGGCCCCAGCCCCACCTTCAGGGCAACCTCTGATGACTTAATGCTTATCAAGAAAATCCAAGCCCTATTGTAACATAATTGGTTTGGATAATTCAGCACAAATCCAATTAGCCCCTGACATCTATCTGGCCAAAAGATTGGTTCAAGAAGGTCCAATGAGTGCAAAATGTAAGGCATTTGTCAAATAGTTAATGGAAGGCATCCTGTTCTTTCTCCTGGACATGGAGGAGAGAGCATGAGGTGGTATGCCAACTGGAGGCCATCTTGCTCAGCCTGCCTGAGGATGAAGCCACCACAGTAGGAGGCAGAGCTAATCAGAATCTCAGAGAAATGGGGCCAAATCCCCATCAACCCATGCCTAATGCCTTTTCTTTCTCTCAACATTTCAACCAATGCCCTCTAAGCCATTTTTGGGTCTCTTGCAAAGATTCCTAATGGCTACATTCTTTATACTCTAGACAGAGTTATCTTTTCAAACAGAAATCAGACCATGTTGGGGAACCTGGGTGGCTCAGTTGGTTGGGCGACTGCCTTTGGCTCAGGTCGTGATCCTGGAGACCTGCGGGATTGAGTCCCACATTGGGCTCCCTGCTAGGTGGGAAGCCTGCTTCTCCCTCTCTCACTACCCCCTTCTTGTGTTGCCTCTCTTGCTATGTTTTTCTCTGTCAAATAAATAAATAAAATCTTAAAAAAAAAAAAGGAAGAAATCAGACCATGTCATGGCCTTCTATGCTTGTCCACTTCCTTTTATTCTTCATTAGGTTCAATCTGAGTTTGGCTGGGATGAGCTCAGTTGCACAGAATGTAATTTGGATGGTGTCCCTGGGCTTTTCTAAGGCCCACCCCAGTCTGATCCTGCCTACTGTCTGGTTGGTTCTCACCTCTAGGCTGGAAATGTCTTCTTTATCCTAGCACTGGCTGGAATTTGGATCCTCACTGCCAAATCATTGGATCATTATGGGCTCTGATGTTGCTACAAGCTTGTCTTAGCACAGCTGCTGCCTCAGGAAACTTGACAACTACTGCCCTGTTGCTTTTGCTCAACCGACTAGATGGGCACCCCTTAGACTCTGTCATGTGCCTTGAGAAGGTCAGAATGTGCCATCCATTGAACCCCTCACACCTAGTATACACAGGATCTTCTTAAACTCCTCCACCCTCCATCTTTTTGGGTAGTTTCTTTTCTCTTTCTCTAGCCTGTTATGGAGGATTCAGAATGGCTTGTGGCTGATCTCACTTCAATTCTGAGGAGTTCTTGACCCTTTTCCTCTAAGGCATTCTTGATCCTTCTCCTCTGGGGTATGTTGTCAAAGGAAACAAAGGATAAAGACTGTGGCAGTAGAGGGAAGTAGATTATGAAGTGAAGGAACACTTCAGTTATGAAAAGAGGCAAATACAAGATACAGGACAGCTACATTTTTTGTAAACCATGGAAGTAAAGGAAAGCCAAATAATGTAACTGTTAGCTATACTTCTCTTTCAGTCTCTGGGCCTTTCTTTTGTTGTTACTGATACACAGAGTTGAGACAGAGTAGAAATTAATGGGAGCAGGTTTCATGAAGAAGTCCTTAATTCAGAATGTACTGTGTCTTATACCATGGAGTATTTCTACTATAATTTGTAGTTGACAAAACTGGGAGGGGGTGCTCACAACAGTCAGATGAAATGTCATTTAGGAAAAGGGCTAATGCCATGCAAAAGAAAATAGGTTGACTGGGAATCTAAATTTCCAATGTCATATCTTTCCTTTATATCTCTTAGTCTGGATCTTCCATTTAAATATTCCTACCACTTATGTTGATTTCTAAAATAACTGAAGTGAAATTCTTTATGTACCAGACTTCAGTACTATGATTTAGATTAATCAAAGGTTAAGTAACAAGCTAGCAAAAAGCACTTTAAATCTCCTGATTCTCTGCCCATTACTCTTATGTGCTAGGAAGAGGACATCACATTGTAGGAGTCCCAGCCTTAGAGTCCCACCACCCACTTCCTAGATGATCTGGCATCACTTTGTTCCCTGAGCCTCAGTTTACACATCTGTGAATTGAAAGATGGCTGATAACACTTCAACTATTTCTGTGACTCTAACTTCATTTGTGGCTCTGTTTGTGAGTAAATTCAGAAACAAGGTGGTGCTGTCCTTGATTATACTTTTCAAAAAAGGCCACATGTGAATGGGCATTTAATCAGAAACTCTGTTTCTATTCATTATTGGAGTTTTAAAAGTCAGGTCAGTCCACAGAATACTGATGATTGGATTTCTCTGATGAGCTCAGATCTGATGATGGCAGTAGGCAATATAAAACACTTTCTCTTTATTAAGGAATCTCCTAAACTGAAAACTTCCCATTTATGAAATTTCACTGATATGAGGAAAGTTGCCTACCATAGCAGGAGTGTGTCAGCTCTGCCCAACAGGGAGGGTAAGTGGAAGCTTATATTTTTTGAGCAAAAAGTCTTAGGAATAATCTTTGAGACTTTAATCTGTTCATAAATATCTGGTTCTAGTTCAATCTTGTCTCTGGTCACATTGCACAATTACATCTAAATTGGACCCGGATACCATAAAATGAGGTGGGAATGTCCAAGTGTTCAGCAACAGGATTTTTATTACTATGATAATATCACCCTTTTTACATTTTAATTAGTTTCTAAGAAGAGTAGATTCTTACCTTACTTTGGTGTGGGGGGAGAAAGTTAATAATATTAAAAAGGTGATTTGAAAATATCCTGGGTACTTATTTTTATAACAAAAGAATATCTAATAAAGAGAATTAATGAAATATTCATGTTTCCAACGAGGATTCTGAAATTTAGGACAATTTTTAAAAATCCATAATTACTTTTCAGTCAACCAAAGAGGTCCTAAGTGTTTATTATGAAGGTCTAGGTGTATCTGAACACACTCTCAAAAGTCTTCCTGATCAACTCACCTATTACTCTGTTAGGCAGTACCCCTCGGTTAAAGAGTAGAAATCCAGGGCGCCTGGGTGGTGCAGTCTGTTGAGTGTCTGACTCTTGATTTGGGCTCAGGTCCTGATCTCAGAATCCGGAGGTTGAGCTCCACGTTGGGCTCTGATTTGGGCTCCAAGATGAGCTCAGAGTCTGCTTTCTCTGCCCCCTCCCCTGAGTGTGTGTTCTCCTCTCTCGAATAAATAAATAAATCTTTAAAAGAAAAGAGTAAAAATCCAAGATGGCATTCAGCAATGTGTAAAAACATCAAGAAATGGTCACACTATTTTATATGATGGCAAATAAATGTTTTGTTAGGAAATTTCTCATTGATGATATTATAATTCAGGTCTGGGGCACAATAGATAGTGATTTCTCAGGGAAAACATGAGGCATGAGGCAGGTGAGGAAGGAGGAGGAGCAGGTGAGACCTGCAGGAGGGGTGGGGGAGAAGAACGAAGGGAGAATTCTCTAGGTTCTAAAGGGCTATGGAATGGGGTTCCTCTATGCTGAGCTGGAACAATATGAATTGGGAAGAGAGTGGCCCCAAATGACCATCACTGTTTTAGAAAATCTGAATTAATTGTTGACAAGTATTTCTTAAAACCCATTTGTATCAGAAACATACATGTTGACTCCAATATACTGTATCTTTAGGAAGGGCATCCTGGGAATACCAGTGGCTGGTGAGGGAGAAAGAGTCACTATGGGAATGTAAGATCTAAGGGGATGGACCAGAATCGGAGTCAGATATAGCTGTGGAGATCAGAGTGTCCAGTAGTCCCCAGCCACTCTGCTGGTCACACTGTCTGCCCATGATCTGGTGGGGCTGTGCTAAAGGTACAGGCCTCCTATTTACTCCAGGCAGTATGGGTAGTTTGACCAGTATAACCCATAATAATCAGATCTGTGGTTTCAGCTTTAATAATATCATTTAATTATTTATGGTAGAGACTGTTAATATCAATCACAATGTCAACAGGTTATTTTTACTAATGGATTTTTGAGATCTGAAACATTTATCATCTAGAAATCATTTAAACAGAGCTGGGTGTATATTTAAAAAACACATATAAACCATTTGAGCCGAGTCACATACATTTGAAAACCCTTCCTATATGCTAAGAGGATAAAAATTTATTCACAGAATAATGCTCTGTAGATGAGTCACAGTTTCAGAAAAGCACAGAGTAAAAAAACCAATATTCATTAAGGTTCCTTTTGTTATTTTTTTCCAGAAAGTGTCTTGAATTTATACATCATTATAATAGAAATTATATTCTCAAGTTTACCCACTCCCCTTCCTTAAGTAGTAAGACATTATTTTCTAGAATCCTAAAAGATAAGCATGTCATACATGTTACACATTTCTCCCTATCGCTTTGATAAATTTCTGCATATTATCTCATTTTGCATTTTACTTATGCTAGAAACATCTGTATCTCCTTTTGTTCACATATCGATTGAACAGACAGGGCAAGGCAGTGTGTCTGCTCTCAGAGTTTCCATGTGTGGACATGTGTGGACATGAAAACTCTGAGGCCAGGCTGACTTGAAATAATCTCAGCTCCACTTATGATTGTAAATTGGGAGGTGAGGGGCACCTGGGTGGCTCAGTCCTTAGCGGCTGCCATAGGCTTAGGTCACAATCCTTGAGTCACCAGATGGAGCCCTGCATCCAGCTCCCTCCTCCCTTGCTTGGCCAGAAGCCTGCTTCTCCCTCTCTCACTCCCCCTGCTTGTGTTCCCTCTGTAGCTGTGTTTCTCTCTGTCAAATAAATAAATAAAATCTTTAGAAAAGAAAAACAAAAATACCTGGGTGGTGAATCAGGCTGGAGGGTGGTGTGGGTTGTGCCAAAGCTGTCCTTGGGAATCCAAGACACATGAGAGGCTATTACAACTTTTATGAAAAGTTTAATGAGACATTAACAGCTAACATAGTAAACAAAAGCCAGATAGGATCAATTTAAAATTGGAATTGTTATCCTGACTAGATCGAAAAAGAATAGTAATTCTGATAGCAGCAAAAAAATGTACTACTGTAAAAAATAAAATAGATATACTCTACAGAGGCTAACTAATAATCTGTTGAATAAAGTCACTAGAGCCTGGAAATGGCAGTAATATAAAACCAAAAGGTTTAGGTAGAAGAGATTAATTTAAATAAATGTTCTCCATGTTATTTGAAAAAAAAAAGCATAGTACAGCAAATATCACTGAGCAGGACACTGATTTCTGTCCTCAAGAGACCTGGTTTAATGAACTGGGAGTTGCAAAAAGCCCACGCTTGCCCAACACTGGCGTTCTGGCCTCATTTGCATGCTTCTGAATTTATTTGAACGGTGCTGGTGGAATTTGGGTGAGCTCTTTTTTGCAGGGAAAATCTGCATATATCATGGAAAACTGAAACCTTCTGGAGGGATTAGCTGCTTATGGGTAGTAATTTACTCCAGTAGTGGGCGCTGTATTTATGGAGAGGTAAGTAGGTGAGGTGTCGGGAGTCAAATACAAGTCAAAATCTTGTATTTGACTGTAGTATTGAGGAGAGGGAAAGGGAGGATAGGAAGAAGACAAGCATGGGCATAGCCCATTCAGTGGCGTGAAGGGGTGTGTATGTGTCAGCTCTGATCTCTTGAGACTGGGAAGTCCTTAGGGAGGCTCTGGGAGTAGAGGGAGAGACAGGGAGTGTGGGGCAGGAGGCAGAACACATGTCATGTGTTCAGAGCACCTGGTCTGCTCCATCAAGGAGGAATCTGTGGTAGAAATTTATCAGATGAGATACCCTTGTTGATAGATTCCAATATCACTTTGTTTTTCAGAGAAATAATTTAATTTTCCATATGCTTTATTTAAAAGCATCCAGCAAACACTACTTAACTGAGTTTTAAGACACATTATTCATTTTCATTTTGCCTTTTTGTTTTCTTATTTTGTAAACTAGTAACCTACTCTACCCAGAGGTAGAATATAGATTTTATTATATATACAATATTAAGTCTAGAATATAAGAAGATAAAGATATTAAGCAGACCCCATTTTGAAGATTTTACTTATTTGAGAAAGAGAGAGATGGGGGAGAGAGAGTGAGCAAGCGGTGGGGATGGGAGGTGGTGCAGAGAGAGAGAGAGAGAGAGGAGAAAGAACCAGGCTCTTCATGAGCAGGGAGCCCGACATGGAACTTGATCCCAGGACCTCAAGATCATAATCGGAGCTGAAGGCAGACACTTAACTGACTGAACCACCCAGGCAGTCCAAACAGACCTCATTTTTAAGAGTTGAACAACCTGAGTTTTATTATTTATTCTCTCAGTAGTTATGAAGAGATCTAGCCATTCATTAGCCAGTGTTTATTGCAGAACTGAATATTGTGTCAATGTCTATGATTCCACCAACATAAAAAGCAGGAATTCAGTAGAATGAGAAAAAATATATATTTATAATATCCTATTTTCAATCATCTCCAGTAGTTTCATCCTAATGCTATTCATTGGCTAATAAGTGGATTTTCCCAGTAAAGCCCTGATTACCTCTGAACTTTCAAGTAAGAACTACAAATTCATTAGATGTTGACCTTGGGTAGCCTTTAACTAGAAAATGTAAGAAATGTATTAAAATGAAGAATTGGGAAAATACAAGTCACCTGCTTTCTTTTGATGCCCAAATTTCTGTCTTCTTGTGCAATATCTTTATTTCTCTGTCTCACTCAACCTTTGACAGTGCCTTTTGTCCAGGATACTCCTTCCTACATCAGTTCAGGGCCTGATCCACAGCTTATGTGGGCATTGAGGTCTGACCATGAAAGTAGGGTCTTGAGAAGTTATCCAAGCCATGGTATGCAGGGTGTCCTGGACGCTAGATAGGAACTGGAAAACAGAACCAATTTATTGCAATCATGTAGAGGTAAAGCATTGAATTACTGTATTCTTCTAGACACATTTGATAAAAACAGGTTGGATTTAAGAACAAATAAATTGTAGTAAATGAAGAAAAATTAAAAATTGATCCCAAGTTTTTAGTTTAGATGACATGGAAAATGGTATATTTACTGAAAAGCATGAAGAACTTGAAGAGATAGAGAAGAAGAATTCGATCATGCCCATGTTATTGAAAAGAGAAGTGGGGATGCCAATGGCATTATCATGGAAATGAAAATGGTGCTCTAGGCTGTGTACCCAGTCAGGGCTGGAGAGATGGATCCGGAAGCCTAGTAAATAGGCTGGTGTTGAAGTTTGTATAAAGGTGAATTCTCCAAGGGAAAACATCAGAGAAGAGCAAAGGCTGGTAACACCTAAGAGTTAGCAGTCTGAGTTAGTGTCTACAGTGAGATCTTGAGAAGTAGAAAGGTACCAATATGATATAGGATAATGGTTGTTAAGAGAGAATGATCATTTGACAAATTTATCAAAAATAGAAAATGTAGGCATCACAGGGCCAGGGATTTAGGTCTGTTTTATACACTTTCATACTGCTAACTCTTTTAGAACAGCGGCCTACACAAGGTTGCTCTTCAATGTATATCTCTCTATTGGATGAAATAAAAAAGGACAGAGGAAAGACCATTAGATTTTATTAGAAATTCAGTACGAGTCATTTTGGTAGAGCAGCTGAGATGGAAGCCATATTTCTGAGGATGTAGGAGGAAATAGATATCAAAAAGGGGAAAAAGCAGGAATGGATCATCTAATAAGGCTTGTGAGGAAAGGTGAGTGAATAAGCGAATTATAGGTATATTTTATGACCCAAACTTACAAAGCCTTTTCATTCATAATATAGATGTGTGGAGAACATACAGCCTTGATTTCTTTCCAGTGTGGTTCAAGTGAAGTACATTTTTACTAGAGTTCTTGAGGCAACAAAATGATCCCCCACAGCACAAATGTTCCTATGATTTTTCGTTTTCTATTTTTATTTATTTATTTATTTTTTGAGAAAGCGTGCATACCAGCAGTGGAGCTGGGGGTAGGGCAGGAAAAGGGAGAGAGAATCTTAAGCAGGCTCTACTCTCAGTTGGAGACTGGTGTGGGGCTCAATCTCATGGCCCTGAGATCAGGACTTGAGCCAAAATCAAGAGTCAGGTCCTAACCAACTGGGCCACCCAGATGCCCCTCCTTTTTTATTAGATAACAAATATTCAAAAAAATGCATAAATCATAATTGTAAAGCTCAGTGGATTTTCACACACTGAACACAGTTGTGACGGACACCCCAATCAGGACACAGAATGCTACCGGCTTTCCAAAATTCCCTATGTCCTCATCTAGTCAAAATTCCCCCAAGAATAATCACTGTCCAGACTTTTAACACCAAAATCAGCTTTATTTATTTTTAACCTTTATATAAAAGGAATCATACAGTTAAGCATGCTTTTATATTGGCTACTTTTGCTCAAATTTATACTTGTGAGATTCATCCATAATGTCACTTGAAGTTGCAGTTTACATCATTTTTGCATTTATAATTGAGCATTTGTAGCATTCTCTCATGTGAATAAAATGCATTTTATTTATCTATTCTATTGCTGATGGGCATATGGGTAGTTTCTAGTTTGGAGCTGTTATGGACAAAGCACGATAAACATTCTTGTTCATGTTTTTGATGAATATTTGTTCTCATTTTTGGGTAGTTCAGTAACATCCCATTCTTAAAAGATCCTGGGACTCTGTCACTGGCTGACTCTCTTTGGCATCTTGTTTCCCTGGACCCTCAATTCCATCTTCCCTTACATCATTCTTCTCTTCCTGCCATTAATTTCTTTACTTCTCCCACCTGGAATTCCCCAGAAACTCAATTCTCACTATCTAATATGCCAAACAATTCAGCTATTACCATTACTGAGTATGAACATAGCTTTGCATAGACAAGATAATAGGTCCCCATCCATGAGCAATGGACTTATTAGAATAGATATTTTTCTTTTTCTTTCTTTTTTTTTTTTTTTAAGATTTTATTTATTTGACAGAGAGAAACACAGCCAGAGAGGGAATACAAGCAGGGGGAGTGAAAGAAGGAGAAGCAGGCTTCCTGCCGAGCAGGGAGCCCGATGTGGGGCTCGATCCCGGGTCTCTGGGATCATGACCTGAGCCGAAGGCAGTTGCTTAACCAACTGAGCCACCCAGGTGCCACTAGAATAGATATTTTTCAAAGAAAGCTGTCATTTAAAGATACAACTGACTTTTAGGCAATATTTGAAAGATGTAAATAAACGTTTCATAACATCTTTTAAATATAGAAAATGAAGAAAACGTGCAACTGGCTTAGTTTTTTCTGTATATTTGAAATATTTTACATATTTATTTTTATATAATATAAATGTATACTATTTAAATATATAAATACAACTATATAATAAATATATAATAAATTTTAAAATAAAGTAATACATGTACATAAATATGGATCTAGTCTCACTAATTTTTCAGGGAATAAAAAGAAACATATCAGTTGACATGCTAAGCTTTTTTTTCTTTCAGTTCAGAGATGCTTTCCTTAATTATATCTTTGTTGCTATGTTATTTTCAGCCATCCTAAATTCTTCCTTAAGAATATCTATCCCATAGGGACTGGATCTATCTTGTCTGCTCTTCTAACCATCATCTTTCTCATTTTGCATTTTCCATTCCTTCTATATTTATTCAGTTACTTTTTAACCCTTCTTTATCTCACTCAGATCTCTTTTAATTTCAACATATTGTCTTTATAACTTATTGGATTGTCATTTTATCTATATGTTCTTTTTTCATGACATCCTTGTCCTGTTTCAGAGAAATCATAAAATTTTATACCTCATTGATTATTCATAATTAATAATCTTAAAAATCCTCTAGTTACTGTCATTAATTATTTTGAAAAGTATGCTTTTATGCTAAACTTTCAGGATGATCTTCCATCTCTCTTGCTCTTCCACATTTTCGGGATTCCATATTATTTTCTTTCTACATACCTGTGCTGAAATGATATGAGATCTCTCTAATTTTCATATTTGTCAGTAGGCAGGGTGAGTGGATGATGGTTCTCCTGACTCCTTGATTCCCTGGGCTTTGGTAAAACATATCCTTAGATCTTCAATTGAAAGACAGGTTGATGCATTAAAGCTTCTCTAGCAGGTATCTCTTTAGGGTGGCTCTTTGGCTTTAGTGGCATTTTTCCCCGAGGAGGGCACTATCATTTTCCTTCTCAGTATATGCCGTTGTCAGTCTCTTCTTGTTTCTGTGGTTTGTTGTTGTTATGACTTTAACAAGTCAAATGCTGGATCCCTCTCATGGTGATGTAACATTGCTACCTCCCTTTAACTCTCATTTTGAAGTGTTCTGGCCTCTAGAAATTACAGTTTCTAAAGAGAAATAGAAAAATAGGGTTGGAAGAGGGAGTTGTTTTCAACAGCATCCTGTCTTGAAGGATAGCTGCTGAGTTTCCTGTTGCTATGGCCTCTGGGTCTCTGAAGGAGTAGAAAATTATGAGGGTACAAACTTTCCCTTTGCTCTTTTTCATCTTAGCAGATATGTTCCATTTATGACAGCAAAATATACACAAGCTACCACATGGGATTCTGAAGTCCGCTCCACTGATAATGCAGTGGTTAGAAAATCTTCTCATTTCCTAGCAATAAGATGGCTTTGAGTCATGATTTTCTGTTATGCCATATAAATATTTTCTTTCTTTTTATGGGTTTCTTAATGAGAAATTGAAAGAGAACAAATCTGAAATGAAAAGCTACATCCTATAGTTTTGTTATGAAATTGCCATGAATATTTTAGTTGACCAAACTGAATATATAGAAAACCCGTGACTTGGGAGTTCTCAGTGACTTACCCGGTCACAAAATCAGAAATAAGAAGAGTATAACATGCAACCCCAACTCACAGGATAATTTGTAAAAGAAATAGCTAAAATAAACTCAATTATGAAGAAGAGTTGACTGCCATATAGGTCAGGCAGGCCCTTACTCTTCACTGCCTAATATCCCATCAGCCCCTTGTCATATTCATTTTCATTAACACTTATATCAGAGGGCAGAAAGAGGTGACATTTCAATCTGTCAACTTCACTGCTCATTAGCAACTCATGTAAAGGGTGGTAAAGGGGAGGATCAAAGGCTAAATTGAGGTTACAAGTTTTCTGTGACTCTCACTTACCCTGGTGTGCCATTAGCACAGATAATAAAGAGGAAGCAGTATTAAGGTATTTAGAATTCCTTGGAAGGCATGAATGGTGAAAATGTGCAGAAGGGTTGAGAACCCAAATGTGGTAATTCTGTCTGAGAGGGATGGGAGTTATAGGCATGCATTGGAGTTAATATGATTCTGTGCAAGGTTGCATACAGATGAGTATGATTAACAGTCTTTGTGTGGTTGAGAAAAAAAGGATATGCAAGCAGGTGACATTTAAAACCCACATCAAATGACAAGGTGTTGAAAGAGGACATAGAGGTCAGCTTTAAGTATGTGCTTAATTCACCTGTGAGAAGGAGTATGTGCGGATCTATGCATGGAACATATTTGAGGAAAGTAGAAATATTTGCCATAGAACCAGCATTACTTTCAAGTCACCAGAATGTACTCTTAATTAATCATTTTTTCCACTTTTTAGTAGTTCTTATAAAATAGAAATCCTAAAGTTACAGTGAACGGAATTTAAATCTAACTTTGGTTTGATTTTTCCTTTGATACATTATGCATCTTTCATCAAGCATTATTTGGTAATTTTGGTCTTTTCAAAAAGTATCAATGTGAGAATAAAATCATGGGCACTACAATGATCAAAATAAATAATTTGTGTGAAATAACTAAGTAATCAGCAGTATCCTATATAAATATGAGCAATTTTGTTTTCATAATAAATTCATTATCTAGCATATATTATTATTATTGTCAGGGTTTATATATAAGCTACAGAACTTTTATCTTCTTTCCCTTCTGTATGAGCCTTTTAAAAATAATTTTACATTTGCAGTATTTGCAGAACACTTTAAAAATGGGATGTTGGTGAAAATCAGTCAATATTTTAAAATATCAATATCCCTATTTTTATGCAGGCAATGTTGGGGATGTAGATGTGATCCTGTTTCTTGCCCTGAAGGATTCACAATACCATTGAGGAATCATAAAAACTTACACAGAGATATGAGGGAATATGTAGTCTCAAATGTAATGCAACAGGATTTCAAGTAAGAGCCACAGTAGCTCTTGGAACTTGATAATGGGCTTTGAAGGATGAACAGGACTCATAATTTGGTTAAAGAAGCAGTTTTTCTTTTAACAGTCTGAAGCTTTACTTTATGAAATGATCTGCTATTTCTAAGGCACCAATCATACTGACTTCATTAGATCCTTTTGAGCTCAAAGCGGTCTCAGCGGGAGGCAGAAGACAGTAGTTAAAGAGCTCAGTGTCTAGAGGCAGCCTAGAGGAGGACAAGTCACTTCTGTTTGCTAAGGCTCTCTTTCTTCATCCAATAAAACTTCCCCTGCTGTACAATGGTGCTCTGCTATCATCTCTTCCTGGATCTTTTTTAATAATTTCCTCACTGATCTCCCTCCTTTTATCCTTGCCCCTTTATACTCAATTCCAAACACTGCAGTTGGAATGACCTTTTATTTATTTATTTTTTTATTATGTTAGTCGCCAAACAGTACATCATTAGTTTTTGATGTATGTTCTATGATTCATTGTTTCATGCAACACCCAGTGCTCCATGCAATACATGCCCTCCTAAATATCCATCACCGGGGTCATCCCTTCCTTCCCGCAAAACCCTCAGTTTGATTCCCAGAGTCCATAGTCCCTCATGGTTCTTCTCCCCCTCTGATTTCTCCCCTTTCATTTTCCCCTTTCTTCTCCTAATGTCCATCATGTTATTCCTTATGTTCCACAAATGAATGAAATCATATAATAATTGTCATTCTCATTTGACTTATTTCACTTAGCATAATCTCCTCCAGTTCTATCCATGTTAATGAAAATTTTGGGTATTCATCCTTCCTGATGGCTGAGTAACATTCCATTGTATATCTGGACTACATCATCTTTATCCATTTGTCTGTTGAAGGGCATCTTGGCTACTTCTACAGTTTGGCTATTGTGGACATTGCTGTTATGAACATTGGGGTGCATATGGCCTTTCTTTTCACTATGTTTGTATCTTTGGGGTAAATACCTAGTAAATGAAATTGCTGGTTCATATGGTAGGTCTGTTTTTAACTTTTTGATGAACCACCACACTGTTCTCTAAAGTGGCTGTACCAACTTGCATTCCCACCAACAGTGTAAGAGGGTTCCCCTTTCTCCACAACCTCTCCAACTTTTGTTTTTCTTGTCTTGTCAAGTTTTGCCATTCTAACTGGTGGTATTTCAATGTAGTTTTTCTTTGAATTTCCCTGATGGCTAATGATATTGAACAGTTTTTTATGTGTCTGTTAGTCATTTGTATGTCTTCTTTGGAGAAGTGTCTGTTCATGTCTTCTGCCCATTTTTTGACTTGATTATTTATGTTTTGGGAGTTGAGTTTGAGAAGTTATTTATAGATCTTGGATATCATCACTTTAACTATAGTGTCATTTGCAAATATCTTCTCGCATTCTGTAGGTTGTCTCTTTGTTTTGTTAACTCTTTCCTTTGCTGTGCAGAAGCTTTTTATCTTGGTGAAGTCCCAAAAGTTCATTTTTGCTTTGTTTCCCTTGCCTTTGGAGATGTGTTTTGAAAGAAGTTGTGGCTGATATCAAAAAATTTACTGCCTATGTTCTCCTCTAGGATTTTGATGGATTCCTATCTCACATTGAGGTCTTTCATCCATTTAGATTTTATCTTTGTGTAAGGTTTGAGAAAATACTCAAGTTTCATTCTTCTGTATATAGCTGTCCAATTTTCCCAGCACCATTTATTGAAGAGACTGTCTTTTTTCCATTGGATATTTTTTTGTGCTTTGCCAAAGATTAGTTGACCATAGAGTTGAGAGACCATATCTTGCCTCTCTATTCTGTTCCATTGACCTATGTGTCTGTTTTTGTGCCAGTACCATGCTGTGTGGCAAGATATGAGATCAATGCACAGAAATCAGTTGCTTTCCTATACACTAACAATGTAACTGTAGAACGAGAAATTAGGGAATCAATTCCATTTACAATAACACTGAAAACCTTAAGATACCTTGGAATAAATCTAACCTAAGAGGTAAATGATCTATACTCTAGAAACTACAGAACACTTATGAAGGAAATTGAAGAAGACACAAAAAGATGGAAAAACATGCCATGTTCATTGGTTGGAAGAATAAACATTGTTAAAATGTTTATGCTGCCCAGAACAATCTATACTTTCAACGTCATCCTGAACAAAATACCAATGGCATTTTTCAAAGTGCTGGAACAAATAATCCTAAAATTTGTATGACTGGATTGCCAAGGAAATGTTGAAAATTCCTGAATTGTCAAGGAAATGTTGAAAAAGAAAAATAAAGCTGGGGGCATCACCTTGCCTGATTTCAAGCAATATTACAAAGCTTTGATTACCAAGACAACATGGAATGATCTTTTAAAATCCCAAGACACACCCTAGTTTTGTTCTAAACCTTCCATGATTACATATTTCACTTAAGAGTCCAAGTTGAAATCCTTCCACTGGCCAAAAAGGTCCATCTTATTCCTGTGATCTCCTTTCGTCTTTCTACATTTTGCACATTCTACAGCAGACACAGCAGAAAACCTTCTTTCTGTTCTCAACATGTGAGGTATGCTATCTTCTTAGGGTATTTTTATGGACAGTTCCCTCTTATAGGTTCTTCCCTGAGATATCAACATGGTTAACTTCCTCATTTCCTTGCTGTCTTTGCTGAAATATTATCTTTTCAGTGAGAATTAGCCTGACCACCATATCTAATTGCCAAGTCTCTGGTTCTTACTTATCCTGTTTTATTCTTTTTTGTTGCTATAGTGGTCATCTTCCAGCATATTCTATAATTTGCTAATTTATTATGGTCATTGTTTAGTGTTTCTTTCCAAGCAGTAGAATATATTTTGTTTACTGTTACATCTGAAGCACCTTGGATGTTCTGGAATATTTAAGCACTCAATAAATATTTGTTGAATGGATATAGAAAGATTAGCACAGTGTCTGGCACAGAACCATGCATTCTGTAAATGTTAGCTCTTATTATTATCATTCAACCAATGAATTCACAACCAATTCAACCAGTGAATCAGAAATTCACTGGCATGTGGCTCCATGCAGAGTTTTGTTTTTTGTTTTTGTTTTTATCCAAGCACTTAGAAGAGTGCCTTACATATAACTGATGACCAACAAGCATTTGAAGAGCAAAAGGAATAAAGGAACAAAGGAGATAGTGTGAGCATGTGAGCATGGCTTGTGAGATGTGCAGAGGAAAGGCCATTTAGTAGGCCAGAGTGTCAATACTGAGTAATGCATAAAATCAGGTGGAAGGGCTCTGCCTGAGAGCAGAAGGACAATGATAGTCAAGGATGGATTTATAGGAGGTCAAGGGTGTTCTGGAAAAGGATCAGCTTAAAGAAGAATATCTAAATGGAAGGGTTTGATAATATGAGAATAAAATTCAGGTAAGACATTGAAGATGAAGAATCAGAGGTCATTGTTTTAGAGGCAGAATTTGAAGCCATAGACAAGACTGAAGAATGGAAAAAAGAGAAAATGAATGAGTCAAAAATTTCTTGGGGTTTGATGATCGAAGATTCAATAATTAGAAAGGCGTTTACATATGGGGCAGGACAGAAAGTAACACTTAATTAATGGTTGTCCTTAGAATAGTCCCTTGTACACAGTGAGATCAAAAAGTATATATTGAATGAATATGAATACCTGGAAGAAATAAGATTCTGTCTAATATGAAAAAGTATAGTAAACTAAGAGGAGAATGATTTCAAATAATAAAGTATATGTTAAAACTAAGATAAAATTCAATGATATTGACTACATTCATGATAACTTTATGAAACATAATATACAAAAATGCAATCCAAATGGATACATTCTTTCAAAAGTTATATTGTATTATATTTAGATTTCCTTAAAACAGAATGAGTTGGATCCAAATTAAATAAGTACTTATGATTTGTACATTTGCATTTCTTTAATGTTTATATTTTTGACATCAGCAAATTGCAGCTCTCCTGAAGGCTAAGATCACATCTTTTGTTTAATGTGTTAGAACCAACTAGAATAATGTATTGGCAGAAAAAAAAGATACTGCCTACCAACTCTCTCATGTGTCATTTTTATACATTCAGTTGACTTGACATTTATACATTAAATTTCATAAACTGATATTTGGTACAAAATAGGTCATTTTAATTATGCTTGTCTCAATTTATTACTCATTCTGAAAATGCTGATAACTATCTATTATACAAAAAATAAGCAGTTTTTGTGATCACCACATTCCTTTCTAATTTAATTCTGCTTCAGCAGGTGCCTTCTAAACCTATTTTGAGCAATATGCATAATTAATTCAAGAAAGGGACACTTGACATATCCAGTGGATCTTAGATTTCTGATTGTCATAGGAAGGCTACCGCCAATGGGAAGTGAAATAATTGATTCCACTCCACAAGGACCAGTAATCATCTCCTATTATCCATTTTCTCCCTTTCCCTTCATTACATAACTGTGAAATTATTTTACATAATTGAAGACTGTGGTTAGCTAAAAGGTTGTATTTCCCAAATTCTCTTTTTATCTCACTTGGCTATGTGATTAAACTCCAGGTAATGAGAATGCCTGGGTGGCTCAGTGGGTTAAGCCTCTGCCTTAGGCTCAGGTCATGATTTCAGGGTATGGGATCAAGGCCCGAATCGGGCTCTCTGTTCGGCAGGAAGCCTGCTTCCTCCTTTCTCTGCCTACTTGTGATCTCTCTCTCTCTGTCAAATAAATAGATAAGATCTAAAAAAAAAAAAAAAAAAAAAAAAAAAAAAAAAAAAAAAAAAAAAACACCTCCAGGTAATGAAATATAAGTTGAAACATGTAGAACTTCAAAGACCTCTGAAAGGGTAGTTACTGGCCTGGAATACAGACAAAAGGCTGGAGCTCTAGCAACTATCTCGGTACTGGAGGTGCCCTTGCACTTGGAAGCCATGCACAGAAGATGGTTGAACATAAAGACTGGAGACTAGACTTCTGATGTCATTGTGGAGCTGCTAAGCCAGCCCTGGCTTTCTAACTCTGGTGAAAGTGAAACAAACTTCTCTCTTATTTAAGCTGTTTTTCCTTTTTCATTATGTTGTATACAGCTGAATCTAATTTTAAATGATATATCACATAAAGGCTATGATTTGAGTGGTTGGAAAGGTGGACTAATCCACAACTTTCCTTCAAATAACTTGTCTTTATGCCTAAAATTATCAAGTTAAAAGTAGCTCTTTTGGTACTTAAGGCAGTATTCCTACTTTTATTAGGATACCTATGTTCCATAAAGGATGAACAGACTAAGCCTGACTTAGGAGAGACAAGAGAGAGCTCTGAGAGTGATAGCAATGGGTAAGCAGGATTAATGATGGCACTGTACGTAACTGAGGCTGTGTCTGGAGCAAAAACAGGAAGGGGGCTGGGCACTGCAGATACATTACTTACTTCACTGTTGCCCATGGGGAAATATGATCTTGTGGAAAGTATTTTCCTTTAAGTAAGATTTTCTTTAGGAATTACATGAAACTCAGTCATCTTCAAAATCTATCACATTAAGAAACCTTTTTTTTTAAACATTTTATCTATTTATTGGACAGAGAGAGAGAGAGATCACAAGTAGGCAGAGAGGTAGGCAGAGAGAGAGGAGGAAGCAGGCTCCCTGCTGAGCAGAGAGCCTGATGTGGGCCTCCATCCCAGGACTCTGAGATCATGACCTGAGCTGAAAGCAGAGGCTTAACCCACTGAGCCAAGTGGGAGCCAAGAAAGCACCCAAGAAAGCTTTTAAATAGCTCAGTGTCTTCATATTTACTTGAATAGCTATATTTAAACACAAGTTTCTTGATATTTACCATTTTAAATTCAAATATAGTATTTCTATCCTACTCATGTCATTGATGTCTTCTATCACCTGGAGGATTATATTTTTCTTATAGCTAAGTTTTGCTAATTGTCCTTGAAAACCATCTTCTAAGGCTTGTTTCAGTGTCCATCTTTGTACATCTTTAGTTAACTCAAAGTTTGGAAATGGAAATGAGACAGTAATTACAGGCTACACTACAGAGTGATGAATGGAGAGAAGTGGGCAGGCTCTGGAGCTGGATTGCCCGGGTTTGAAACTAGATTCTGCCACTTACTACTTATGTGACCTGGGACATTGTTTAACTTCACTGTGCCTCAGACTTTTCATCTATAAAAAAAGGAATAATAACAGTACTTACCCTGTAAGTTTGTAATGAGAACCAACTGAATTAATTTTTATAAAGCATGTAAAATTCTACCTCTTTGTATTCTAAATATACAAAATGTGTTTTGGTTAGTACATTGACAGAATACAGATTTGCAGCACGGGCTTTGGTTTCTTATGTGGATGTTGCTAACTTCCAGCTTTGTGACCTGATCTGCTTAAATTTTCTGAGACTTGACTTCCCTAATTATAGTTGGAGATGTTAAAACTGACCTCAGAGAGTGGTTCTGATCAGCCAGGTAAAATATAGGATCTGCAGTTAAATTTGATTTTTAGATAAATAGTGAATGATTTTTAATATGAGTATGTCCCACCAAGTGTTTGTGATATGCACATGCTAAAAATTTTCACGGTAATTAAAATTTAATTTTTTCTCATCTTGAATTCTTGTGACTCCATGAATGAATGAATTAGTTGCTCGTCTTCTCAGTTTTCATAAAAGGATATCAATTTTGTATTGAAATAATAACCCTGCTATGACTTTTTTGGTGCAGGTTAGGAAAATATTTACTATAGCTACCTGCATAACTGTCTCAATTTCTTGGTATTTTCTTTTTAAATAGGAGTAGGTCTTATACCAAAAACCTGGATTCAAGCTATCAATACCGTTTGTGGCTTTCATTATCATTCATTGTTATATAGAAAGTAATTGTGACTTTATGAATTATATAGCACTCAAGGGAACTCTTTGAATCTAGTTCTGTTAATGAATAGTTATACTTCTACCAGTAATTTGGAGCATAAAATGAAAAAAAAAAGGCTTTTTTTATTTTGAAAGGATAATTTCCCTGTACTTCATACCTATGGAAGATAGAAGAAGAAAAATAAAGAGACTTTGAAAAGAGAATCTGGATAATTTTACCGCCACAAACAGTAAGCTGTTCTTAAATTTAACTCCTTATATTGCTGGATAATAATTTATTATCCCTACGACAACAACCTTTCCTTACCATTAGTTTTAAGTGAGGATGGGAAAAAATATACAGTGAGCACATTTTACTCAATTTCTTTTCTCAAGACTTTACAAGTTGAAGAATATATGAGAAGGAAAAATATATAACTAGAATTTTTAAGCATTAAGAAATGTTTTTCTTGTGGGAACTTTCTAGATATTTATTTCACAAATACAAGCAGAACTATTTAAGATCAATCATATGGTATATTTACCTACGAACTTCAAAAGGGGAAAACATACTAAAAATAATGTGCCAACATTTTATCTTTTGCTTAATAATCTGAAAACACTTCTTAGTGATTAGTAGCTTGAAAAAAATTCTGGCAAAACTCTTAAAGAAATGTTCATCATCAATGGTGGGCAATACCCCTGAACCGCCTTTTTTTTTTTTTTTTTTTAAAGATTTTATGTATTTATTTAACAGAGAGAAACACAGCCAGAGAGGGAACACAAGCAGGGGGAGTGAGAGAGGGAGAAGCAGGCTCCCCGCCGAGCAGGGAGCCCGATGTGGGACTTGATCTCCGGGATCATGACCTGAGCCGAAGGCAGTCATTTAACCAACTGAGCCACCCAGGCGCCCCAATGAACCACCTTTTTATCAAGAGTCAGACATGTGCTATTTTCCACTGAATATCATCCTCTGTGCTTTAAAACCATTGATGATGAGCATTTCTTTAAGAGTTTTGCAAGAATTTTTTCAAGCTACTAATCACTAAGAAATGTTTTCAGATTATTAAGCAAAAGATAAAATGTTGGCCCCTTAGAGGGCTTATATTTTGCACACATGGAAACACAAACGTGCTTTATTTCTTTTGCATTCTGCAAGAAGTTTTTAGAACGTTGAACATTTGGGAATTATGGTTGGTGGCCCTAAACTTTCTCGAGGAAATGGGGTAGAGGTCATTAAAAATGTTTATGGACTTCCTGTAGGAAACCAGAGAAAGAGTGGTGCTTTGTTTCCAGTTGGCCCCTCCACACCATGGCAGAGCTGGGTCCCGGAATGACAGTAGGCCATTCCTCCCCTTTACTGTGTGGCATGACTTGGGGAAGTACTAGAACTACAGGAATTCTGAATCAGAAACATGAAATTCCTCCTCTTTACTGTGTGGTATGGCTTGGTGAGGTACTAGAACTACTGGAATTCTGAATCAGAAACATGAAATGGGTAAGAAGTTGTTCTTTCTAGTTCCTGGGAAACTGATCTGGGTCTGATAAATTCCATCACCACCTGGCTTCTACCCTGGTTTGCAATAGGTAAACTGGGTCTGGGACAGGAAAGCTCCTTCAATTTCTGTAATAATGAGAGTAATTCTTTGGGAGCATAGGTAGAAACAAGGTCCAGACTATAGGTGTAATTTAATTTATAACTTCTACCTATTTAGGAATATGGCATTTGAGCTCCTTCCTGGGCCCCACAATGTTAGAGGTAGGTCTGTTCAGATAGGTCAAATTCTAAAGGAAAAATATTTTAGGAGTACTTAATCAAATTATTTTGCTAATTTTTCTTCTTATGTATGCACAAAACTAATAACTGCTTGTAAAAATCTATGTCTGAAGAAGTTTATGAAACCTTTTAATAAGTATACAATTCCAAGTCTCAAGAAAGCATTGTGTCATAGTTTAGAATCCATATTTGTTTCTTTCTTAGTGGAATATAAGTATTGGTGTATCTCACAGTTGACAACATCTTCAGTTCAATGATATATGGTGGATCACTGGTCTTAAGTTGTTCAGGTCTAGCCCAATGCTATAGGTGGAGACCATGGGGGTCTTGTGACTGCAAAGTTCCCATAACTGATATCAAATCACTGCTGAAGCATTCTTTGTTGGTGACTAGCTCTTCCTTGGTGTTCTGTGTCATTAGAAGGACAAAGTGGGAAAATGACTTGTCAGTGGACTAGTGGGTATTGGTTAGTGGATGAATCACTCAAGTGTGACTGGGAGAGGCTGAACATTTGAATGTCTCTTGTGGAGGCCTAAATACATCAAGAAAATATACCATGCTAATCAGGGCCCACCCTGAAAGAAGTTATCCATTTTTATTATAAAGTTACTCCATAAGGGAGTGTCAATTTATTATTCACAAAGTAATTCACATATTTCTCTCCATTTATTAATAAATTTTAATTAATTAACTAATTGAGAAAGAGAGAGAGCATGAGCAGAAGGGGAGAAGAGGAGGAGAGAGAATTCCAAATAGACTGCATGCCCAACGTGGAGCCTGCTTCCGGGTTCAGTCTCACAGCCCAAGATCATGACCTGAGTTGAAATCAAGAGTCTGGCACTTAACTGACTGAGATACCAGGTGCTCTTTCATATACTTCTTAATTCATTTACCACCTGTATCCGGTGAATCCTGCCTTGGAATAGACAACAAGAAGCTCAACACATTTGCATGAAGGAATTGTGGGGTTGAGTTTGGGAGATTTAGTCTTTGGAGAACTTCTGGGTATAAAATGACCACACAGTGACTCTTTACTAGCCATATTTAGATTTTTCATGCTGTGACCAGGGAAAGTAAACACATTACTAAATGGCTGAATCTCATTAGACCTTAAAAAGTACACACTTCTAAATAGATTTACTTCTATTCCATCTCCTTCCCTATTTTTAGGAACGAATTATAGATTTGAGTAAAGCCAGGAGTGAGGAATTTTTTTTCCTTCTCTGCCACAAAACTCACTGGATATATCACCTCGTAAGTAGATTTATATTGGGGTTTCCAGATTAAATATTGCATGGGACATACTTATACTAGAAATTATTTGTTGTTTATCTCAAACTTAACTAGGTGTCTGTGTTTTTATTTGCCACATGTGGCAATTCTAATTTATATGCCCCTCGTAAAGATACTCATATTTGCCACATTTTTAAAAAGAAATAACATTTCTGGATTTGTAGACTGTTATTAAATCAGTAATTAATATCAAATGATTATCATTATCATCAACTTATAAATTTATAAAGTTGATTCTTGGTGCTTTGGGGCCGAAGTATTCTTTAACTGTGGCAAACTAAGAGGGGATCATCTTTTTTCTGAATAGTCAGAGCTGCTTGTGTAATTATAGAAAATGTTATCTTCAGTAGTAACTAAATATTTGGCAGAGTAGGGCTCTGTTTTTGAAGTCAGAAGGCCTATATTTCTCAATTTTTTATTACAATTTTGCATTATAATTACTAACTTTTCTCCTTTCCTTGGAAGACAAATCAAGAATGAGAAAAATCAGGAGCACCTGAGTGGCTCAGTGGGTTAATCATCTGCCTTCAGCTCAGGTCATGATCCCAGAGTCCTGGAATCGAGCTCTGCATTGAGCCCTCCACATCAAGTCCCACACAGAGCCCCTGCATCAGGCTCCCCACTCAGCAGGGAGTCTGCTTCTCCCTCTGAACCTCCCCCCTCTTGCACCCCCTCCTCTCTCACACACTCTCTCTCAGCTGAGTAAATAAAATCTTAAAAAAAAAGAGAATGAGACAAATCTGAAAGTTTTGAAATCCTGTATTTTGCTATACTTTATTGAGTCCTGAATGAGATTATTGGTCTACTGTATGTGTAGTTGGCCTTAGTAATTGGATATACATTAACATCTTTTGAGGAGAATTACCAGAGAGACAGTGCTTGAATAAAACATTAGATTTTTAAAACTACATAAGCTGAGTACTACAGGGGGGATGCTTGCTTGGTTCATTTCACTTTCATTTCTATGTGATGAGTGACTACACAACTAAATATGGATATTAAAATATGATGAGATGTGTGTGTGTGCATGTGTGTGTGTGTTCGTGTGCCGAGTTGTACTGGAGGGGGTGCATGTCGAGTGAGAAAGAGAAATAAGAATCTTCAGGCATCCAATCTTAGTGCTTTGAAATAGGGATTGAAGTAGCACACAGATAAACCGCTCATGGGTAACCCTAACATGTCAAAGTAGATACTCCAGTGCTGCCTTGTAGAGGGCAGAACAAATAGACAGGTGGTTTCTCTGATCCTTTATCAACCAGAGATTTGAATGAACTGGCATGTCTACACATATTCGATACAGCAGTAACTGACATTTTAAATGATGGCCTCGAGGCACTGTAAATGCTGCGTGAATTATCAAAGACAATAAAATCACATCAGTGCAATTCAGGTGGTAAGTGTATTCTAGTGTATACTCTTAAAATTGGCTATTTATATAGAGTATATACATTTTTCTTTTCAGCAGAAGAGTTAACTCTACTTTCTGACTAAATCAGATGACACAAAGGTCATTGTAGAAACTTAACATATGTTAGCTGATTGCCCACTGTGTGATAGGCTTTTGGCAAACAATGATGAATAAAATTTTATCTCTTCAAGAAATTCACAATTATGGGAGATATAGATTCACATGGTTATTATAAAAATGCGATAAGATCCTAGTGGGCATATGCATACAATGACAATCATGGTTTTAAAGGTGATTGATAACCCCTGGGGAGACAAGGAATTATCAGTAAGGAGGTGACAGTTGAATACCACACTGAAGGATGACTAAGATTTCTGCAGCTAAGTAGAAATTTTACTGTCCTTTTCCAAAATGAGGATTTTATGTACTTTGTTCCTCCCTTTCTTTCTCCTCTATCATTCCCAGGACTTAGTAGATATGTTAGATAGTAGAGGACGGAGCATGACGGAAACTAAGAAACTGCCCTGAGAACCTGGGGGCCCTGTCTCTAATTGTCATTTGTGCATGAGAGTAGGCAGTGCAGTAATGAGAAAATTTGACACCTCAGGTTGAAGATGAAGACCCAGGAATTAAACAAGTGTTCCTGAAGATATCATGATGGTCTATGGCATTAGTGGCATAGTTATATAATCAATTTTTCACTGTTTTGAAGTAAAGTTACAGTGGATTCCCCTTGGTATTACCAAATCTTGTGGAACATCTTGCAAGAGCAGAGCCTCCCTCAACAATAAGAAGGGTCACAAATGGCTCAAGCTTGATTTCTTGTCAAGCCATTGTCCATATAGCCTGCTTGTTAATGAATAGTTAATTATTGTTGGGCAGCTCTTATTCTTCTTGATCCCAGCCAGTGGTTGTGGAGCATTGCCATTTTCCAGCTCCGTTTCCACTGGTTGGGGGTGTGCACACAGAGTGGAGGGCAGGTAGGGCAATCTCTGCAAACAGTTTCAGATCAGGATAATTCAGGCCCAACAGTGGTGTTTGAATCAGTCAACATTAATCACACAAGCCAAAGATTTACCAACTTTCCCTTCATTTTCGACCAAAGAAACAAAGCTTGATTGATTTATTTTTATCGATTATACTTGCCATGTCAATGATATGATGAAAAAGACACTGGATAGGGATTCCACGTCTGGATTCTGGAGTTATTTCTGCTACTTACTGGCTGTGTGACCTTGGGAAAGTCATTTAACCTTTTGGGGCTTCATTTTCTCTTATCAGTGGACTAAGCAACCTGTACAGTTTTTTTTCCCCAGTTCTAATGTGGTAGGATTCTTAAAAGGTAGTTTTATAGACATCTATATACATAAGCAAATTTTTTCATGTTCTTTCATTTTAAAAGGAGCATTAATCCCACTCTGAAAAACTGAGTATCTGAGTATGAGTCTAAAAACATTATATTAAATGTGCTTTTTTCCCCTCTTTTTTTGAGAAACACATAATTGTAAGAATTGTAAGAAATATATTTGGGACCATTAGGAAAGAAGCACCAAAGTCTGTCTGTGTTTCCCTCTACCCAAGACATGAGTGCAATAGTGCTAATCAGTTCTTCTGTTACCCCCAGTCATTAATTGAGACTGAATATTTTTATATGATTGATGACTCTCAAATACAATCCTTAGTCTATAGTCACAAACATTCATTTTATATTCTTTTATGGATAGAGGTTTAGCTTTCCCTCTTTTTAGCTTTTAACTATTATACTGAATGTGAAGTATATATGGGTGGGTAGTATTGTGGGATAATTTTCTAGAAGTGGAACCACTGGGTCAAAGGATATGAACATTTCCCACGTGGGGATTTATTTTCATACTTAACTTGCACACACACACTGAGAGCTTCTTTTGCTTGACATTTGATCCATTTTCTAAATAGCTGTCCTAAAGTTAACACTAAACAATTAAGGCTATGAAATGGAGCTACAAATTTGGCCTTAATAATAACACCAAAGAAAAATCACCAAAATTAGACCTTATGGTTTATTTCTTCACCAATGACATAATCAAAGTCCATGTATATACATAACTGTTCATCACAATAGTATTTAAAGTACTCCCAATTGTAGATTTTCTAAAGGCTCACCAAGAAGTTAAAAAATATATATTTGGCATGTAGTTGGTGCATATACATTAAAAACTACCTACTATATATATATATTATAATGGAATATTACATAATTCTAGTTCATGTTGAATTCAGCTACACTCAGTTGAATTCAGATGTCATGTTCATGTACCAGTTCATGTACCAGCTACACTCAGTTGAATTCAGATGTCATGAGAAAAAAGTACTTTCACTCATGCCTTAGTGAAATAGTTGACGAGATTTTATGACCAGGAAATGGAATTGTTCTAGATATTTACAATACCAAATAAAAGGAATAGGATTAATGTAGGGAAGATTTTGATGGTAAATCAAAAAATCAGTGAATGAATCATGGAGACCCTTAGAAGTTTAAAAAAGCAAGGAGTTCTGAGTACTTTAAGAGTGTTGTGATAAAATTCCTGAGTAATTAGTCTTTGATTGGATTTTTATTGCCATGTAATAGTCATTGATGTCCATGATCACGATATTTGAAGTTTAATTAATTTCTTAATATGTTTAGGTCCAGCAGTTCTTCCATTACTGTGCCTTCATTAAGAAACTGTGTGACACGTAATAGAGTGTTTCTTATTTGAGTTAAGCATTTTAACATAAGATTAATAAAAGAGAAAATTCTCATCTGCTTCTTAATGATAAGTTCAATCATGGTGCTACCCACTGCCATGCATGAATGACGGAGTATAACACGGTGCATACTGATAGACTGTTCTTTGTGCATCATTTTTTTTTATTAATTTTTATTTTACAGATCAAGAACTGAGGCTTCTTTCCAACTTAACCAGTTTTAATCATTCCACGTAACCTTGGCTTCTATTCAACTTTGAAGTGGGAAAACTATAAATGTTGTTATTTACAATCAAGATTGAGGGGTACCTAGGTGGTTCAGTCAGTTAAGCACCCGCCTTGAGCTTAGGTGGAGAACTCAGGCTCCCTGCTCAGCAGGAAGTCCGTGTCTTCCTCTCCCTCTGCCCCTCCCCCGTTATGCTTGTGCTCTCCTGTGCTCTCTCTCTCAAATAAATAAAATCTTTAAAAAAATAAATAAGATCAAGACTGAATCATGAGGAAACAAATGTTCCCAAGAATATTTTAGGTCTGGAATTCTAAACTTAACTATGTGTTTGCACTTTGGTATCATTGTCTGGGTTAGCTTGGTTTGTTACATGAATTAAATACACTTTTTATTTTTTAAAGATTTTGTTTATTTATTTGACAGAGAGAAACACAGTGATAGAGGGAACACAAGCAGGAGGAGTGAGAGAGGAGAAGCAAGCTTCCCTTCAATCAGGGAGCCTGATGTGGGGCTCAATCGGGGGCCTTCAGGATCATGATATGCCCAAGGCAGACGCTTAACAACTCAGCCACCCAGGTGCCCCTAAATACACTTTTTAAAGCCCTACATGATTCCAACAAAAAGTTTTACTTTTTGGAGTACAATTACTCATATTTGGAGTACAATTTATAGCTATAAATGTATCTTGGGCCAGAGAATCAGATTAGTTAAAAAACATTTCATATACATATACACACATCATACAAAAATATATATCCTTTAATGATTCTGGTATATTCAAAGCAATTTCTTAGTATTATAACTGAATTCTTTACCTTTTTATTACACAAGTATTATAGGAATTGATTCTCATTATAAAATATCCAAACAAGATAGAATATTTAGAAAAATGAGAATGCTTACATTTCTTCCCAGTTTCTCTCCCTTCCCAAGAGGCAACTAAAGCCAAATATTTGGTATAGCTTTTCCTGGTTCCTCCTATGCATTTACATGCACATATATGAACACATTTATTTTTAAAGAAATGATATCATACTATAGATATTATCCTTTACTTTGTTTATTATTACCAAAATGTATCTTAAAGAGCTTTTCATATTGGTACAAAAAAATTCTACATTGTTCTTTTTGATAGCTCCATAACAATTTATTTTTATGGATAGAGATTTAGCTTTTCTTCCTTTTAGTTTTTAACTATTACACTGAATGTATAGTATATATGGGTGGATAGTACTGTGGGATAATTTTCTGGAAGTGGAACTGCTGAGCCAAAGGATATGAACGTATTTAGGACTGAAGGACTCTGAGAAATTGGCTTCCCTGAAATCTCCTGATTGAGTTCTTGACTGTAGATTGTTGACATTTACTGCTGCTATCGGCATGCATTACTCTCCCTAATGGAGATGGATTATATGTGTTTGTGATGAGAGTTTAGCATGCTTAGTATCTTTAGAACTCAGGGATTTGTAACCTGAATCCACTACCACTCAACTCTTACCGGTAAGCAGAGAATCCAAATGGAAAGAGTGGTGCTCGCATTACATGACAAATAGTACTGTTCACACTGAATCAAACTCTTGTATCCTTCTGAGACTTCCCATCAGTTGTTAATTTCAATTTTTAGCTATTTCTTTTTTTTTCAAGATTTTATTTATATATTTGACAGAGAGAAACACAGCTAGATTGGGAACACAAGCAGAGGGAGTGAGAGAGGGAGAAGCAGGCCTCCCGTGGAGCAGGGAGCCCGATGTGGGGCTCGATCCTGGAACTCTGGGATCATGACCTGCACCGAAGGCAGTTGCTCAACCAACTGAGCCACCCAGGTGCCCCTTTAGCCATTTCTAAATATCTACTTGTCCCATAATACTCAGGCCTTATTACCATCATCATTAACATTTTATTTTTAATAATATATTTCTATTAGAAACACATTTCATTTATTTGTGATTCTTATTCAATAATTATTTGGAGCTTCAAATAGCCAAGACTGGATTGGGAAATAGACATATACAAAAATTGAGTTATATATTAGCAGAAGATGTCATAAAATTTTGAACTTCAAGAAATCCTATGAGAAGGACCTTTCATTGGAAGGTACTGTCTTGTCCTTAATTTTCCTCTCTATACATGAGTATCAATCTTAAACAATATCTGTACATGATCAACAAACTGTACAGCCTTTATGAACACCTTTGTTCAATAATAAATGGTCATAAATGCTTCAGATGTTTAGTATATTTGTCCAAACCTGAGTTGACTAGAGATTATGGTTCCATATCACATTCATCCTGTCATTAGGGATGTCTTTGATAAGTTTGTTCAACCACTTAGCTAATGATATTAATGAAAAAAAAGATTTTAGAATTCACTCTGAGACCGAATGGCTGGCCTAGCTCTACACCATTGCCATGAACTGAACCCCATCCCATACCAAACAGTTCACAGGTAATGACTTCGGCACAAATGGATCCCTACTTAAAATGTTTTGTGGGATAAAGACAAAGGACAGTGTTCCAGGCAGACATCTCTAAGTTTAAATCTCAGTTCTACCACGTACACACTCTGTGATCTTAGTTAGAGTCATTTAACCACTTGGAGACTCGGTTTTCACATTTGTTAAACTAGAATGTTGCTATCTAAGTATTATTGCAGGGATTAAGATACATGAGATAAGGTATGTACAACATCTGATATGTGCCTAGCACAGTGTCAACTATTATTACTGCTGGATGTGACTTCATATTTAATTCAAAGATTAGAATATTATTTTAAGTTTGAATTCAGACAGAGATCTTCTTTATTACAAAGAATAAATGTTTTTGATTGATTTGCTTGGTTGATTGCTAATTGATTGATTAGCTTAATGCTTTAGGCTGTCCAAATGATGAGGTCATATCCCCAAATGACAGATATTATTGAATTATGGAGTTTCTAAATTTAATGCTAAAAATATTCACTTTAGTTATTGCCTCGAGTAGTCAGGAAAGATACTCTACTGATTTTTTTTATATTGTTCCACTGTTTTTTTGATGTGAGAGCTGACAGAAATACCTAAATACATAATGACTCATTATGAATGTGAATTATGTAATGGAAATTTCTGAATATGATATACTCTATAAGAAATTTTGTGTGGGTGATAAGCAAAGAAAAACGTACTGAAAGTGAATGTCAAGTGGAGCTTACATTTTGTATTTTTAGGTACCAGAACCCAGTGAACATAAGTCAAATGGCTAATAGAACTTCTTTCAGAAAAGTTGTAAGATTTATCTTAAAAAATTTATTTTAGAAGCACATTTGCATTTGTAAATAACATTTTGCTCAAGCATGATTTTTCATTACTAAAGTCACTAAGTTGTGACAGACAGGAAGGGCCCATTTGAAGAAGCTATATTTATGAAATCCACTGACACTGGTATCAGATATCACCTTAATTAGAGCAGAATTTTTTTGGTGTGTGGGTACCAGTTTGGCATTTCATTATTTAAAAAATTAGCAAAACCTCATTAAACAGCTGCTTTTCTATTTTTTGTTGACTTGTGTGAGATGCCAAACAAATTCATTCTTTGCCTAGAAGATTAAAAATTTCAATCTGGTTTATATTGCAAGTTAATTTTAATGTATAATCATCCATGTAAATAGATCGTAGAGATTGGTGGTGTTCAAAATAATTTAAAATATGCAGAAGGAAATATATTCACACTTAGTACTAGTAATAAAATGGTAAGGCAAAAGCACTTTGTGTTTTTCTACAACCTATGTTAATTTTCCTCTGCCTATAGTCCTTTTTTTTTTTTTTTTGTCAACGAATTTTAAGCTCTTGGCAGCAATACTCAAATAGATTTTTACATATGCAAATATTTCAGGATAAATGTAAAAGTAATGAAAATAGACTGAACTCATACTTTCAAATGTATTTAAACCCAAATCCTTCTAAATTAGAGTAACCATAGCCTTTGTATGAAGACTTTATGAGCAAAATTGCTGGGAATTTAAAAGGGTCCAAAAAATGTACCCCACTTCTGTACCTGAATTTGGAACCATTTAAAGGACTGGAGTAGAACATGTGGGAGATTAAATATCACCTTTATTACTGATAAAACTGATATTTGCACAGGTTGCTTCTGTCTGTGGGATACTGGGCTTTCCAAATGTGAATTCAAGAATTTAGCAGACTTATCCCCGAATAACAGGCAGAACTAAACTACCAGAGGGTAGTGGGAACCTGGTTGGCTCAGTTAGTTGGGCATCTGGCTCCTGGTTTCAGCTGAGGTCATGATCTCATGGGTCGTGGAATGGAGGCTGCTTCAGGTTCTGTGTTCATCAGGAAGTCTGCCTGAAGCTTCTCTCCCTTTGGCCCTCCCTCCTCTATCTCCCTCAAAAAAATAGATAAATCTTTAAAAAAATAGCAGATGGCAGTAACTTTTTTGTAGTATTTACATGTCTTAAATACCTAGATTACACAGGCTCTGCAGGCAACCTGGCTTACTTGAGAAATGGAAGAGAAAGGAACTGGACTTTCCATATCCAGTTTTTTCCCCCTGAAAACTCATCCATCAGATAAAGTATTCCATCCCTCTGTGGGAGGAGTGGGTGTGGAAATAGAGAGGAACCAGGAATATTATGTCCCTCTACGTGACAGGAAATGTCAAAGAAGGGGAATATAAATGTGCCCTCTACCAACAGTGTTTCCCAAATTCATTCCTCTTAACACTTTGGGCTTAGCCATAAAGCCCATGGGTAACCGAGATCGATTTACCTGGAGAAGATCAATAACTGGTCACGGTATCCAGCTACTTGTTAAAGAGGCCATGCCACAGACAAAACTTGGGGTATCCTAGTAGAGGCAACAATCACATACAGATTCTGCGTACCCAAGGTGCTGGGATGAGTTTAAATAATAAACTCTATCCCAAATTTAAATATAAATGCATAGTACAAAATTATTATCCAAAGATTGAAACTGACCACTTACCGGTAGAAAAGCCACTTTGAACTTGAGCAAGCTTCCATGGGTAAAAAATTCCATATTTCAAATCTTGCTGGAGCTGAGGCCTAAAGCCACCTGCCCCAGACACACCAGAAACCCTACACACAACATCGTGCTCCCCAAGGTGTATTTCTTGTCTTTATCTTAAGATTACTGACCAACCCATCAGATGTGAACGTTTGAGGGTGTCATTCATGACACCTTTGAGTTCAGGGAACATAATACAGGGAATTACCTAGAGCTTACACAGATGAGGTGTGGTGTGTGCCAACACACTCATCTGTCCCTGCTGGTACTGTGTCTGTGCTGCCATCTGCCATATGGACCCAAGGGCTGTTCTTCCATTCCAGCCCTGAATTCCATCCTTACTCACCACTTCTGACAGCTCTCTCCTTTTTTTCTTCTACAGCAACCAATTTCCTACTCTGTTGGACATAGCATATTTTTGTTATCTTTTAAAAAATACAGCTCTTTGTTGGTCTTTCTGGCTACCAGATCATATCTCTTCTTTCCTTTAGAACAAAATTTCTTCAAATAATTGCCAATACTTACTGTTTCCAATTCCTTTCCTTGTAATTGATTGAACACCACTGATCAATCTATTGCTGAGTCTAATTGTCAAATCTTACTGTATTTTATCTTTTTTTTTAATCTTCTACCAGCATTTGGTCCATTTGGTTACTGCTTTTCCTTACAATGCTTTCTTCAATTGTCTTCTAGGATACCTGATTTTTAAATTTCTTTTTTGCTCCTGCTTCTTAGCCTCATTTACTTGTTCGTTCTCATCTCCCTGATCTCTTGATGTTGGAGTAGCTCAAATAATAGGACTTGGAACTTTTTTCTATCTGCATTCTTCCTGTGTGGTCACATCTAGTTTTAAGGATTTGATTACCATATATAAACTGATCATTTTTATTTCTGGGCCAGCCCTCTCCTCTGAATCCCAGCCTTATATCTGACTTCCTTTTTTTTTTTAAAGATTTTATTTATTTGACAAAGAGAAACACAGCTTGAGAGGGAACACAAGCAGGTGGAGTGAGAGAGGGACAATCAGACTCCCTGCTGAGCAGGGACACCCCTCCCAATCTGGGGCTCGATCCTGGGATTCTGGTATCATGACCAGAGCTGAAGGCAAACTCTTTTTTTTTTTTTTTTAAAGATTTTATTTATTTGGCAGAGAGAAACACAGCCAGAGAGGGAACACAAGCAGGAGGAGTGAGAGAGGGAGAAGAAGGCTTCCTGCCGAACAGGGAGCCCAATGTGGGACTCGATCCCGGGTCTCCGGGATCATGACCTGAGCTGAAGGCAGTCGCTTAACCAACTGAGCTACCCAGGTGCCCCTGAAGGCAAACTCTTAACAACAGAACCACCCAGGCGCCCTTATATCTAACTTCTTATTAAATATTTCCATTTGGATGTCTTATAGTAAGAGTTTAGAACTTAACTGTCCCAGAATGAAATCTGGTACCCCCACAGTCTTCTCTGACTTGGTTGCTCACACTTCAACCAGGTGTTTCTGAAAACTATAGAGTCATCCTTGAATCTTTCCTTTCTGCCACACTTCATATCCAGTCTGCAAGGAAAACTTGCAGGCCATAGCTACCTCATGTACTGAAGATCTAGCTAGTTACTTCTCACTGCCTTTATTATCTCTGCCTTTGGAGATGCCCCCATCATCTCTCCACTGGATTCCTACAGAAACTTCTTACTGGTTGCTCTGTTTTATACCTTGCCCCTTCAGTCTATTCTTAACACAGAAAAGTGATCCCCTCAGAAAGAGAGACAGCCATGGAAAGGTGTAGCGGAAGAACAGCAAAGGTAAAAGAAATGTCAAGTATTTGAGAAAGAGCAAGAAGACAGCATGGCTGGAGAAGAGTAATTGAGGAGGTTAGTGGTGGAAGATGAAGGAGAGAGATCTATCAGAATGAGAGTGCAGGGCCTTGAGCTGGAGATAGAACTCTGGACTTTATTCTGAGTATAATGAGGAGTTCTTACAGGGCTTTGAACAGGAGAGGCACATGACCTGATGCATTTTTTTTTTAAAGATCATTCTGGTTTTTCTGTGGAGAAAATAGAAGTGAGAATGAGGTAGGGAGATGATTCAGGAGGTAATTATTGCACCCCAAGCAAGAGGTGAAAGTGGCTTGCACGAGGGTAGAGGATCTAGTGGTAAGAAGGGACAAACTGAGGACGAATTGAACACAGAGTCTACAAGAGGAGTTAAAGGATTGGTTTTGAAATAAAGGAGAAAAGAGAAATAAAGGATGAATATTAAGTTATGGTCTGAGCAACTGGGCGAATGGAGGTACCATTCACTGACATGGGGAAGCCTAAGGGAGAAGTGCATTTGAGGACATGTTTTGTGATGGTTAATTGTATGTGTCAACTTGGCCAGGCCAAAGTACCCAGATATGCAGTCAATCGTTATTCTGGATTTTTCCATGATGAACTTAACCTTTAAATTAGTGGTCTTTGAGTAAAGTAGATTGCTCTTTACAATGTGGGTGGGCCTCAGCCAATCATTTGAAGGCCTGTATTATAACCAAAGATTGACTTATTTCAAGCAAGTGAGAATTCTGCAGCAGATGGCCTTTGAGCTAAAACTGCAACATTGGCTTCTTCCTGGGTCTCTAGCCTGTCATCCAACCCTGCAGATTTTGGATTTGCCAGACATCATAAATATGTGGGCCAATTCCTTAAGATAAATGTCTTTCTTTATATATACACATTCTATTGACTATTGTTTCTCTGGAAAATCCTGACAAATATACATATGGAGCATCCAAGTGAAGTGAGTAGGCAGTATATAGGAGGCTGGAAGTCAAGGAAAAGGTCAGGATGGAAATAGAAACTTAAGACACATCAGAATTTATGTGGTATTTTAAAAATACAGAGTGAGATGAAATATTTGGGGAGCAAGACATGGAGAAGAGAAGGGAACTTAGTACTAAGCCAAGAGGCTGCAAAGACAACTGAGAAGGAGTGATAATCAATAGGAACACAGGAAGAATATGGCATCCTTAGAGCTAAGCTATAAAAGCCAAGAAGGAGGTAAGCCAAGAGGCTGGAGGAATAGGAAGAGCAAAAAATTAACTTAAATTCAGCAAGATAGCTCTTGGCAGTCTTGACACGAGCCCTTCTAGTGAAGCGATTGGGATTAAATAAATAGAGAGAATGAGTGTTAAGAAGAAAAGATAGTATAGAAAACTCTCATAAAGAAAGACTTTTACTGAAAAATGGAGCTTGGAGGAAGATTTGGAGTCAATAAGGATTTATTGTTTTGTTTTGTTTTGTTTTACTATGAAAAGGAGAGCATTTTTTACTGTTGGAAAGAGCTTCAGGTAATTTGAGGAGGAAAAATCAGGTAATTGTAGGAACAAAGTCCTTGAAGAGGCAAGAGAGTGTGCAATTAAATTCATAAGTGGAGGTAGTGGCCATCCCTAACAATAGAAAGAAGGCGGAGTTTATGGCAACGTAAATGGGTAGGTTAGTAGGTTTGTTGGTGGGAAGATGAGATTGTTTTCTTCAGATTTCCCAGTGAATGGAAAAGCAAGGTCATCAGCTAAAATGGAAAAAACAAAAAAACAAAAAAACAAAAAAAAAAAACCCCACAAAAAAACAAAACCAAAAACCCTGTGGAGATTTGAAGTAGAGAGGAAGTATAAAGTTGCCGTCTTGGATTGAGAGTAAATTTTCTAGAATTGCCAAGCAATGCTGAGGGCCAACTTTAGAGTTTTAGTCACACATTTGAAATATAACCAGTCAGCTGGTCATAGTAAATATGACCATGGAGCAAGGGAATAATAGGGCAAAGCTTGGATTTAATTGCCAGTTTCTACAGAAAGACAATATGAAAATGGAACATGTTTGCAAAGGAGTAATTCCAGTGACGGACAATGGCCTCTGCACCAGGAAGGATCGAGATGTGAGCACAGAATACAGGGCTGGACAGTGTAAATTACTGAGGTCAGTGGACTCCAAAAGCTCTTAAGTGTCACAGAATTGCACTGCACCCTAGAATAGGAAGGCTGAGTGCAGAGGGGAGAGTGACGTAGCTAGAATCTATACTATCTGGGCTTCCTTGTATGAGGAAAAAAACACTTACTACTAATTTTGATTATTTCAGATTTCAATTTAATAATTTATAAGTCTGTTAAATTTTAATTTTTTTTAAAGATTTTATTTATTTAACAGAGAGAAATACAGCCAGAGAGGGAACACAAGCAGGGGGAGTGAGAGAGGGAGAAGCAGGCTTCCTGCCTAGCAGGGAGCCCGATGTGGGACTCCATCCTGGGTCTCCGGGATCATGACCTGAGCCGAAAGCAGTCACTTAACCAACTGAGCCACCCAGGCGCCCCAAGTCTGTTAAATTTAAAAAATTTAAACCCTACTAGTACAACTAATAAATTACTAATAAAGCAAAATGAATTAGTTATAAATAAATAACTTTTAAACATTTAGATGTTAATTTCAAGCTAACACAAATCTCTTAAATATTATTAAAAAACATGATTTAACATATCAGTTTCTTAAATGCTTTTTCCACTTTAAGCATACACACAAATTATTATAATAATAAACATTTGTTATTTCATTTATGGTGTTCCAAAGTAGCAAAATTACAGGCCTGCCTCTTTTCTTTCTTTGTACTTGTTTCTCTACATCTCAAGGTGTCATAAATCATGTCAGATTCCAAACAGAAAGGATAATGTTTCAGACCAGCTGAGATGTTTGTTTCTGAGCTATGGGACAATTGGTTCTTGGTTGGGCCTGAGGAATATCCAACAGTTGGCTATTCCCAAAGGAGCAGCACTGTGGCTAACAGGCCACAAGTTAACTACTGCACCTGTTCGCTTGGCTTGCCATATGCCTCCATAGCTGGAATTTGGTAAAACAAACAAACAAACAAACAAACAAACAAAAACCACCATGAATCCACCTGGATTCCAAAAGCAAAGGCAAACAATTGAAGAGTCCAGATGACAGACAATAGGAGTGGTGGGCTTTGTTGTAGGGGAGCCAACTCTAAATTTCAGCCAAGCAGTTTTATAGTCCCACACAGAAGCCTGCAGCTGTATCCTAAAAGGGAGGGTCAAGATCAATGCCATGTGCTCAAGTAGAGCCAGGGAGATGGATGAGAAACAGCCTAGCGGCAGTCTCTCGAATGATAGGGAGAAGGCAGTGTCTTCTGGGGGCTCCCCATCACACTTACGGTCCCCTTGCTCTGCAAAAAATTGCAGGACATTCTGCCAAGATGAGTCAAACTGTGATCATGCATTGCCTCTAATTCATATGAAGAGAGGCAAGGTCACTGAGGCCTTACAGCGAGCCATTCTCCTGTGAGGACCTGGTTGTTACTTTGGATCAAAGCCTTTGATAGTCACTGCTTACATGGGACCCTCTAAACGAGATCTGTTGATGTCTGATGATGCTTCTCTCGGCCAGGATTTGTCAGATACATCACCTCAGTTCACTTTATTGGGTACTCTGGCTATTTCATTATACACATCAGGGTTATCCAAAGGATTAGGAGGTAAGTTTATGCAGTGAGCCTCCTTCGTAGAGGAGTGGGGTGATCCACTATTTTGGGTGGACACTAAAGAAAATCGTTTCTCACAATTCTTTGTGTAGCTTCTCATATTTGTGGCATTTACAGTTATCTGTTTACACCTTTGTTTCTTATACAGAATGATAGAAGTGTGTATGTACTGGCTGAACGACATGGAATTGCCATTTTTGTAAGTCAAAATGACCATCAATTTCAGATTTAATAATGCATTTCATAGAAAAACATATAAATATTGAGAAAGCAGCATCCATGTATACAAAAGTCCAAATACTTAAAAATTGAATTTTAAAAGTGACCATGTTCTAATCTTGCCACCTTTCTTTGTATTGTTACTGTTTAAAAAGTATATCATATTCCCCTTGTCAATTTCCTTATAGATTAACGGCTTTTCACAGATTTAACTTTCTTCAAACATATTTTGGTATTAATTTGTGGTAACAGTCTTTGAGAACAACTTTATGTAGCTCCTTTGCAGTGTAAGCACCTTTAAAAGAAAGTATTCTTGATTTCTAGAAACAACAATGTAACGCAGACCCATCTATCTGGATTTATTCCTCACGCAAGATGTGGAATCAACTCTTACACACTTGCCTGGTTCCTTTGGCTAGAGAATGGCATTGGAGACTATAATCTGGGAGCTAAGATGCATTTCAGATTGCTATAAATGAAAACCAGTAGGAGGCAAAATACTACTATTGTGAGGTCATTGCTTAACTTTCTAAAATCTTGCTTCTGTAAGCGTTATCCATCAGAATGACCAGTTGTTGAATGACAATAAAGGGATTGACATCAAGATTTCTGACGTGGTACGGTGCCCAGGGACAGCCCAGCAGAGGCTGTGAGGATGGGAAAGAGTGTCTGGGATGACATCACGGGCAAAATCCTTGAGAGGGAAGATTTCTGTGAAGTGAGAGTCCAGGCTGTCAGAAAGATAATCTGTGGGACATCAAGGATGATGACAGAATTAATGGTAGAGAAAATGGTGACCCAGGAGATAAAATCTTCAGTAGCTCGACTTTTGTAGAAGACTGAACAAGAGGAATAGGGAGAGGTATTAATTTGGGATTATTGAAGGAAAGGGAAATGTAATGGAGCTGGGGGGGGGTACCTACGTATCATCATTGCCAGTAAGATGGTGGAAAATGATGTTTAATTGTACTTATATTGATTTATTTGATTAACAGCAAAGTTTAAAATAATAATTTGGATTTTTCATTCTTTCATGATTGTTCGTTTATTATATCCTTGGTCTACTTTTCAGTCTATTTTTCTATTGTACTTTTTAAAAAATATTTTATTTATTTAATTTTTTGTTTGTCAGAGAAAGAGCGCGAGAGCTAACAGCACAAGCAGGGGGAGAAGCAGGCAGAGGGAGAAGCAGGCTCCCTGATGAGTAAGGAGCCCTATGTGGGACTAAATCCCAGGGATTATGACCTGAGCCAAAGGCAGATGCTTAATTGACTGAGCCATCCAGGCATTCCTCTATTGTTGATTCTTAAGAGCATTTTTATATTTAAGGTTGTTTAACTTTGTCTACCATAACTGGTTCAAATATTTTCCTGGACTGTGTGTGTGTGTGTGTGTGTGTGTGTGTGTGTGTGAGAGAGAGGGAGAGAGAGAGAGAGAGAGAGAGAGAGAGAGAGAGAGAGAGAGAGATTTGTTATAGGGAACTTTATGCAACTGTGGGAACTAGTTTAAGTAGCTCTTATCTTTATCTCTGATGCCAGAGCACGAATATAAGGTGAGGCAGAGCAAGAACAAGCTGGAACCCACAAACACAATCAGGAGCCCACAAGGACCAACCCAAACCTGGGACAGTTCTTGTTGCATCACGTAGTGTTAGATCTAGGGTGAGGTAAGAGAGGGTCCTATAGTGCAAAACGAAGTGCATGTTCAGGTCTGTGCCATCGTAGGGTGGCACTTGCATGAATCTGAGACTCTTTGGTGCCCTGAGTGTCTTGCTTCCTCACTCTCATCCTGTCCATTTCAGATCATGTTGGTGAAGTATCCTTCAGAAGCTGGGGACCTTGGTCGCGGCCTAGGAGTCAGAGAAGGTGAAGGAGGACCTAGGAGGGGGAGCAGTTGCAGGTCTAGTTGCTGCCCTATGCCAACCAAGTGAGTCAGCAGATTAGTGATACAGTGTGAGTTGAAAGACAGTGCTGCTTCACCTTCACCCCCAAGTCTCACCCAAGAAGCTCTCTCCGGATGCACTCTAACAGGAAACATACAGGAAAATGAATTCCTGGAAAGGTAGTTTGGCCTCCCCAAGTTGACACATAAACTACTACAGAGGGCAAATGTTAATTTTACTTAAATTCATCTATTTATTCAATTAAAAGTCCAGGAAATTTTTTGGAACTTGATGAAATGTTTCTATAGTTCATCTGGAGAATACCTAAGAAGAAGAACTGGAAATGTTCTTTAAATGTAATGAAGTGTTCTTTCTTCACCACATATCAAAACATAGCATAAAGCTGCAGTAATTAAAGCTGGTGGTGTTGCTCTAGGAAGGCACATACCAGTTGAGTGGCAGGGAGACTGCAAAAAGATGACTGTGAATGTATGCCAGTTCTGTATATAACAAGAAGAGGGTTTTAAATAACTGAGCAAAATAATATTTCTTTTAACTGAAAAAATTGGGATGGTTGTTAAGCCATTTAAATCTTAAAAATCTTGTTTCCTGTTTCAGCTCATTTGGAAATCCATCCCCGACAGATCACAGTAGTTACATGTAAAAATAAAGTCATAAAATTATTAGGGCTGAGTATTTTTTTAAGCATGTCATTATATGAAAATCAAAAGTGTTGAACTGACTGCATATAATTTTGACTATATTGATTACAAATCTTATACTATTAAAAATACTATACACAAAGTTGAAAAACAAGTAACAATTCAAAAAAGTATTTGAATTCAACAAGGCAGACAAAATTGACAATCCCTAATATATATTTTAAAAATATGGTTTTTGAAGTCAATAATAGAAAAATTGACAAAAGAATTAAATATTGAAGTTAGTACCTCAAGTCCCGCTATGAAGCCAAGAAATTAATATGAACAATAATTAAATTTCATTTTCACCCAACAACTTAGCAAAGATGAAAAAGTTGATGAAACCTGGTGCTTGCAACATGTGGGCTTAGTGTTACAAAAGTCAGTGAATTTGACCAGTCATCGCTTTGTGTGTAATTAACAAAACGCTTCTGGAAGGTAATAATGTATCAAAATGTAAAGACAGTTCTTTCGCCCTAGAAACTCCACATCTAATAATCTTCTTGAAGACACAGTTGCACAAATCTGCCGATGTCTATGCCGAAGTTTGCCTGTGGAAGTTTTAGCACAGCAAAAAATTGAAGATGGCTTAAATATTCATTAATCTAAATATATATACATCCGAAAGAATTCTATGCAACCATTTAAAAATATATTTGAAAACATGAAAATAGGGTGCCTGGGTGGCTCAGTGGGTTAAAGCCTCTGCTTTCGGTTCAGGTCATGATCTCAGGGTCCTGGGATTGAGGCCCGTGTCAGGGTCTCTGCTCAGCAGGGAGTCTGCTTCCTCCTCTCTCTGCCTGCCTCTCTGCCTACTGGTGATCTCTCTCTCTCTCTGTCAAGTAAATAAATAAAATATTTTTTAAAACCAGGAAAATAAGCATACTATGTTGCGAAATGAAAATATATTGCATGATATGATCTTATGTATATAAAGTTGGAAATACAATTTTACATGTGCTTATATATGCAGAGAGAAAGAAGGATTAAAAGTAGTTATCTGAGTGAAAGGCTGTCGGTGATTCTTACTCTATTTTCTTTGTAATTTTGTTCATTTTCTTACTATTTTCTTACTATTTTTAGTAGACAGTGATTATCTGTAATTTTTGTAATGAGCAAAAGAACACATTATTTTCATTTCAAGTGAAAATGCAGCTTATCATTGTTGTTGCTTTTGCTATTATTTTCATCCCTTTGGCAAATTTTTCAAGCTAGAGATACCATTTAGGAATAAGCAACATCTCTATTACATCATTTATGCCACTTCCTGGGTTAGTATATATTCACTCCCTATGGTTTTCAAAGAAAATACGACCTGTCATAAACACCAAATGTACAAAGGCAGGGCAGATTCTCCAGTATCTGCCATGAAAGAGCATCAAAAATAGGTTCTAATTTGCCTGTCACTATCATGAAAAGTAAATGGAAAGATCACTTGGTGTTTAACTTGGGACATCTGATAGCAATTGGGCACAATCCATCTCTCAGTTTAGCGTAGTTATCCCTCAGCCTGCCTTCAGACCTAATCCCTTAAAAAAAAAAAAAAAAAAACCCTCTTAACAGTTTCCAGAGTTTGGTCTTTTTCCAATTTTCAGGGCATAAGCCTTTGGGAAAACTTCAGATCTGATCTTCCCTAGTGCCTTTTCCTTTTCCAAAAAGAACAGAGTATTTCCTCACATGTGGGCTTTTTGTGGTTATCATTTATCACTTTAGGCTTTCAACCACAAATTCATCCACTAATTGGTAAACTTCGTAGTCTTTGCTATAATGTATAGGAGCATTCTTAAAATAGTTTTCCAGGCTGGTACAACCTTAAAAGTAATGGAAAAAAGCTCTTGAATTGTTAAAAATGACCCAATGATCTATTCCCGTGATGTCAATGAACACAAAGTGTTCGATGTGAGAGACAGGGTTCTCTGCACCGGGAGTCATATCATAAAATATTGTGTTCGTGCCATAAGAGACGTGAGCTGTATTCAGACCAAGAAGAGACAATCGGTACATCCTGACTGATTTTCATAAGGATTTAGATTCCCCTTCACCACCATCACTTACTTGTCTTTTGATAGTCTTGTCTACAAGCTAAAAAGATTAAATCTAGACCAAACCACTGCTAGCGTCTACAGTAACAAGCTCCCATTAGGAATTGCTCCTCAGGAACCCCTCAAAGGCTGATTTTATTGGATAACTCTGACCTGGATGAAGAAATTGAGATTTCATCACGTCTGTTCATGACACTAAATTAGCTGGGGTAAATAACACCTCCTAGAGTTTCCTTGATACATTTGAGAGTGGTTTATAGACCCCATTACAAAACAGTTCACTTAGGGACTAAAACTGAGTCAGATAGCTCTGGGATGGACAAAATCCACACAAATGCAGCCAGGTTCCAAGGGTCTTATTAATCACAGTGAGCACAGGGAAAGAATGTAGCTTTTTATGAAAAATACAAGATAATATTTTAATGTATCCAGAAAGTCATTCATCTTTGATTCTTGGCACAGGTTCCTATATTTTCTTTCAGTGCAGGAATAAGAATGAATCTTGAAAGAGGATTCAAGTTGATTTAAAGGCAAGAAAAATAGATCCTTTGAGAAGAAACTAATAATCTTGCTTTACTTGGATTAAAGACAGAGAAGATAATATCTTGGGTAGATATTCACTGTGTCAAGAGAATTTGGCTAGACTCGAGGAAAAGCATTTAGCTAAATAAACACTGGAATAAGCCAAATGGGATGAATGAAGTATTTCTGTCCTTTGAGATCAATTAAATGTGGAGAAGTAGTCATTTGTTTTATATAACTTAGATTCCCTTAAACCAGGAGTCAAGAGACTGAACTGCAGTCCTTTTCCAGTTCGTTGCCTGCAGGCTCTGATATCGTAGCAAATAATTTACTTCTTATTGTATGTATGTTAGAAAAAGGCAATGAAGTTTGAAAATATGATACTTATTAAATTATGTCTATGGATAGTGTTCTTTCGTGAAAACATGGGATTCAATAGATAGCTATGGATTACTTACAATTTTTAAGGCCCTATATTATTGGTTTTGGGAAATAAAAATGTCTTAATATCATAGTTACTTCCCTATAGGAACTTAAAATGCCTTTGGGGCATATATACAAATACTGATGATGAATCAAGGCAGTGTGTGGTGTCTTATCACAAGATAACACCTAATGGCATTAGAGTATAATGAAAATCAACCACTTCTTACTTATTTATTTTTTTTACATCATGTTAGTCACCATACAGTACATCATTAATTTTTGATGTAGTGTTCCATGATTCATTGTTTGCATATAATCCCCAGTGCTCCATGCAATCTGTGCCCTCCTTAATACCTGTCACCAGGCTCACTCATCTTCCCAGACCCCTCTCACCTCTCAAACCCTCAGTTTCCTGGAGTCCATAGTCTCTTATGGTTTGTCTCCCCCTCCGATTTCCCCTCTTTGTTTTTCCCTTTCCTTCTCCTAGTGTCCTCCATGCTATTCCTTTTGCTCCACAATTAAGTGAAACCATATGATAATTGATGTTCTCTGTTTGACTTATTTCACTCAGCATAATATCCTCCAGTCCCATCCATGTTGATGTAAAAGTTGGATATTTATCCTTTCTGATGGCTGAGTAATATTCCATTGTGTATATGAACCACATCTTCTTCATCCATTTGCCTGTTGAAGGGCATCTCAGTTCTTTTCACAGTTTGACTATTGAAAAACAGCCACTTTTTAAATAATAATGATACAAATAGCAAGTACCACATAGCCTATAACTATGTGTCTTTCATTGTTCTGAGATCTTTGCATAGAATATATCTTCATTGCACCCCCATGAAATGTTATTGTTCCCATTTTATAGATTATGAATTAGAGGCACAGGAAAAGCAAGTAACCTGCATAACCTCATTCTGCTAGTAAGTGGAAGAACCAAAATTAAAACTGAGATAACAATTGGTTGACTTGAAAAACTGGCAGGGATTTTGGTGAATAAAGTTGGAGTAAGATAAGGAAGGAAAGAAGGCAATTCTGGTAGAACTGATTGAGAAGAGAAGGTGGTGTGAAGGAGAGTGTGTCTGAGAAAACGAGTGGTCCTCATTGTCTGGGAAGTGTTCACATTGTAGAGTAGTGGAAGGTGAGACTAGAAAGAGAGGTGGGGCCAGATGGTATTGGGACTCCAATGCCAGAGCGAGGAGTTTGGACACCAGTAGTCACTGGAGAAGCAATGAGGGTTTTTAAACAAAGAGATGCTATAATAAAAACAGGACTTTGGGAAGATGACCTTGTGGTGGAATGAGACAGGAAACTTCAAAGGCTGAGGGCTAATCACCTATGATTAAAATTATAGAGAATTTATTCATTCCAGATGCACTTAAATATTTTTTATGAATTTGTAATAGTTAAGAATTAGGAGGATGAGAGATGAAGCATGAGAGACTTTGGACTCTGAGAAACAAACTGAAGGTTTTGGAAGGGAGTGGGTGAGGGGATGGGTGAGCCTGGTGGTGGGTGTTAAGGAAGGTAAGTATTATATGGAGCACTGGGTGTGGTGCATAAACATTGAATCTTGGAACACTGAAAAAATAAAATAAAATAAAATAAATTATTTAAAAATAATTAGGAGCATGGAACACAGCAGAAAATGATTTCAGGGATGACAAAAATAGGTTTCCTCTGGTGTTCCAAATCTGATTAATTTATAGTGGATGCATTGAGGGTTGTGTGGTGAAGGGTTCTAAGGCCACATCCAGGAATAGCAGGAAAGAGTGCAGTGTCAGAGTGGGGAGAGCCAGCATAAATGTCAGCCATTTGTCATTCATGCTCTTTGCCTTAATGCCTAGAGCTATGATGGGCATGGAAGATTTATGGGGTATTTTACTCAAAGCTATGATCAGTTCAAAGGAAACCAAAGAAAATGTAGGGCATAGAAAGATGACTGACCAAATGTAGACTCAGAAAACCTGGGTTTGAATTGTTGAATTGAACCTCACTGCTTCCTACCTGAGTGTTTCAGGGCAGGAAACTTAACCTTCCTGAACTTCAAGAGTTGTTTTGTGGATTATCTCAAATGAGAACCACACAAGCTCCCTGGAACTGCAAAACACTAGGTAAAAGCTTTAGATAATAATTTGATATATTGATGTAAATCTTGCCATAAAATTTAAATTGGGTGTTTCTGAGAAGTTAGATTGCTAGTCAATAGCTTTTGAGCTATTTCCTTGGCTTTAGACACATTTTTGAAGAATTGGATATTATGAAAAGACAATCTATCCTTTCCTCATGGGGAAACCCTACATTCCCATAATTAATGTCTCTGTACCCTTCATAAATGCAATGTTCTGGTTTATATTAGGTAGGTGGCAATCTCCAGCTAAATTAAACATAGGTGACATATTATTTCTCTAATAGAAATGCCTTTCCTTGGGTTTAAAAGATCTTTGTTTGCATAACATTTGAGACCATATCTATGCAATACCAATACCATTGGCAGCTCTCTTGATTTTTAAAAAGGAATTAGTTTAGTGTGGGGGGGGCACATCAAATTGATTTACCAATTGAATGAACATTTAGACTAGTAGCCCCAATTAGGCAAGTCCTGAACTTATCAAATTATAGCAATCCCAATACAAAGTTGTAGTTGCCTTGGTGAGTTCCTTAGCACTTGGGTAGTGATGAAAGGGTCATTTAATATCAGCACTGACCTAGGACAGCAGAGGGAATTAGCTGTTCCCCTGGTGCCATATTTGGCTTACCTGATGAAATATAAAGACATGGACCAAGTTCTAGGGCAAATAAGATATTCAACCTGCCAAGCATGACTCATAGCTTCTACATCTTTAATGCCTATTTGAAGCATGGATAGTAAGACTCTATTTTTAGAGATGAACAAATGCTAAATAATTGTGGTTTGTGCTCTTTTCTAGAGGAAAATGCTTTGAAATATGCCCTCTAATTCTAGAATATCTTATCTGTCTGGTTTGATAGAAGTTAGCCAATATGCAGAGACAGAATAGAACAGAGGCAGTGAGATTCTGACCACAGGCTTTTTGTCTCTAAGATCCCAACAGCTGAGTGTGTCCCTGACCTTCTCCTCAACTTACCGGATTTATTGAATTTTAGTGTGTGGTATAGGTGCAGCCTAAAGAGTATAGAAATTATACATTATTATTAAAACCTACATAAGCAAGATAAAAAAAAACAACTCCTACTCTTGTGACAGGATCTAGATACATTGATTCATAAAACTGAGTTCATTTTATATATTTTTCTCTATAACCTCTTCTTCCCATATGATATTCTTCAATTCTTAACGATCTTTCTTTTTGGGAAGTAGTGATGGAATCATCATATTAATCATTGAATACATTCCATTTAATGTAAGTTCCATTATATTATTTGATTATTTCTTGTTCGCTGTTTACATCCACCTTTTTGAGTTGGCAACAGGCCTGTACCCACAGCTTTACAATAACTCTGAGCCCATTTATGCTCTGACTGGTAGAGAAGTCCTTCCCCATACTGACAACAGTACATTAATCATTCTTGTTAATCTTTGCTCTTCTGATAGATCAAAACTAGTATTTTATTGTTTAAGTTTCATTTCTTTTATTACTAAGAAGAATGTGAGTATATGTCCCTGAGAACACATTTCATTTTTGCCTATTTGCATCCTTATTCTTTTTTATATTGGATTGCTGCTCCTTTTTTCTTTAACAATTTGTAAGACTATTAACTTTACTTTTAGAAAGTAAGCTCTGTACGGTTAGGGACCTTTCTATTCTATCTCTAAATACTCAGTATCCTCCACCTAATAGGCGTTCAGTAAATGCTTATTAAATGTTACAAATACTTTTTCTTAATTTTTATGTTACATTTCAACATTATTGATACTTTGGGAATCTATGGAAATTTTAAGTCACTGTTTCCTAACCTCCTCAAATATCTGTTTGTGAAAAATATGAAAAATCTCATGTCTACCTTTAAGATTACTTGAGAACTTCAGCACAAATTTAAATAGCATAGTTAATGCTTCTGGTTCTGGGTTGGAGGGGAGGGGTGTGTGAAGGCAGATGCTGGCTGGATTCCAGGCTGCCACTTAGGAGACTGCTCAGATTCTTTAACCTCTTTGAACCTGAGATTTCTTATCTGCATATTAGAATAGTAATAGTTCCTACCCTGTAGAGTTATTATGAGAATTAAATGAGAATCCTTATGAAGTACTTAGCACTGTATGCAGAATAGGCAAGCTGCTAATAATGTTACCTCGGTACTAATAATAATGGTGATAATAACAATCTCTAAATGTCATTCTTCATCTGTAAAATGAAAATAATGATGTCTACCTCGTGCGGTCATTGCCTGGCACATATTAAACACTCAATGAATGACAGTTAAAAAATAAAAATTATACAAAGTGAGAGTGATTTTAGAATTCACACACACAAAGATTTTTGATACATGGGAAAGAGGGACCTTGCCTTCTGATTGCTACCTCCTCTCCGTTGAAAATGATGGGTGATGGTTTTAAAGTTTAGATGATAAAAGTCTACCAAATTTTTTTTCATCAGAGGAATCTGCCTTTGAAGTTAAGTCTATAAGTTCATATTCACACTAAAATTAAAAATACTTACTGATCCTTCATTGTAGTTTTGTAATCTTATTTTTTATAGTTAATTTTTAATTCAACTAAAATATATTGCATTTTGATTATGGGGTAAGGATTGTCTAAATGTTTCTGGTTGGTTATTAAAGTGTCTCAGATGCCTTGTTTTTGTCACCAGCACTTCAACCTTTCTTGAGTGATTTTTAACAATCACTGTAGCGTTTTATCCTCCCCATATCCCCCCATCTGCATTTATTAAGTATATTTTAGGTGTTTACTTTTAAGTTGTTATGAATAAGCCTTTACCTTTTATATTTTGACTGATGGTGATGATTATTATTATTTTAAGATTTTATTTATTTATTTGAGAGAGAGACAGAGATGGTGACAGAGAGCAAAACTGGGGAGAAGAGGGAGAAGCAGGCTCCCCACTGAGCAGGAAGCCTGACTGGGGACTCCCAGGGCCTGGGATCATGACCTGAGTTGAAGGAAGATGCTTAACTGACTGAGCCACCCATGCACCCTTGACTGATTATTATTGATATTTAAAATATTATTGTGTGTTTATTTTTTTAATCTGTTGCCTTGCCCACAATGTTTTTATAAATTGTTTATTATCTATTTTTCAATTGAGTATTTGGAATTTTTCAAGTATATTTGCAAATTATAATCATATTAACAACTTTTTGGCTAAAATGTCTTTGCTTTGAATTTCCAGGACTTTGTTAGGTAGTAAGAGTGATAGTAAATACTCCTGATTCTCTCCTCGCTCTCTTAACACTAACCATGACATTGATTGTTGGTTGGAAATAGATTTCTAATCCTCTCCCATATTAAGGAAATATGTTATATTCCAATCTTATTGAGAATTTTAATCATAAATACATGTTAAATTTCATGAAACACCTTTTTGAAAGTCTATCAAGATCTGATTTTTCTTTCCTGGCCTATTTGTATAATAATATGTATTTTCATCTTGCTAACCAGTGCTAATATTATACAATGCTCACAGTACTTGAATATCCCTCCTGAGAAGATGGAGTTTTATTCTTTTGCTATATTGCAGGATTCTTTGCTAATATTTTAGGATTTTTACATATATATTAAAATGTATATATATTTTGCCAGGTTCTTTTGGATTGTGAATCCTAGTGAAAAGTGAGATTTGTCTATAGTGTGTCTATGTCATTTTTGTCAGGTTAGGATTACAAATTGTAATAGCTTATTTAAAAAATGATATTTTCTTTTCCTTTCTGCTCTAGAAGTATATAAATAGTATGAGAGTAATTGCTCCTATGGTTTTTATTGAAATTGGACAAAAAGTCCCCTATCTGAGCCAGTGTTTTCAAGGCTGTTTTTTCAAAACTATCATTTTGTTCTATTATTTGTTTGTACAAGTTGTTTTATTTTTTATGAACAACTATTTTTTTAAAAAGATTTTATTTATTTGACAGAGAGAAACACAGCCAGAGAGGGAACACAAGTAAGAGGGAGTGGGAGAGGGAGAAGCAGGCTTCCCGCCGAGCAGAGAACCTGATGCGGGGCTTGAACCTGGGACTCTGGGATCATGACCTGAGCTGAAGGCAGTTGCTTAACCAACTGAGCCATCCAGGTGCCCCATGAACAACTATTTTTTTAAGCTTTTATTTATTTCTCAGAGACAGAGAGAATGAGCATGAGTGGGGGGAAGTGGCAGAGGGAGAGGGAGAAGCAGACTCTTTGCTGAGCAAATTACCAAAAAATGTAGCAGCTTACAACAACATTATGTTTCATTTCCATAGGTCAGGAGTATGGGCATAGACTCTGCTCAGGTTTCACATGGCTGAAATTAAGGTACTGATTGGGGATGTGGTCTCATCTGAAGTTCCAAGTTCACTTTCAAATTTACTGGTTGTTGGCAGAGCTCAATTACTTGAGGTTGTAGAACTGAGGTCACCATTTCCTTCCTGGGTGTCAACCAGTTGTTGCTTTTAAGTCCTAGTGGATGCTGTTAGGTTCTTTCCAGGCAACCCGCTCTATCTTCAAAGCCAGCAACAGAGGATCTCCTTCACATCCATCTCTGCCTTTGGAAGGGCCCTTTTCCTTTTAAAGGCTCATCTGATTAGACCAGGCCCACCTAGATAACCTCCTTTTTGGTTAACTCAGTTATTTGATTGGTAACCTAATCGTGGAAGTGATAGCCCATCATATTCACAAGTCTGCCCAAACTCAAGGTGGTATTTACATATTATATATTATAGAAAGCATGTTCATGGTGGGATTGGAATTTTGGGGACTATCTTAGAATTCTGCCTACCACAAGCCCTGATGAGAATAAATAGTTTAACTCTTCCAAGGTCTTGAGGGATTTTTGTTGTCAAAGAACCCCCAAAAATGACAATAAAATAAAATAAACCCTTTTGAGCCCCCTAACTTTCATAAGCAATCAATGCTGGATGTCTATGCCCAGGACCACACTGCTGAAGATGGAAAACCCTCAGTCCACCTAGGTCTTTGAATGTCTGCTGGAGCAGATGTCCTACCTTCCCGGCTACAACTCTGGCCACCCTCCAGACTTCCTGTAAGTGAGAAATGATTGTGTTGAGCCATGGAGATGCTCGTTTCGTCTATCCTAGATGCTAACATCACTTTAACCAATAGGATACCTCAAAAGGCAATGAAGCAAATCAGTGGAAGGAATCTGGGGGGTTCCCAGATGACCCAGAGTAGCCAAGTTGCATATCTCCCCTGACCACCTTTTCTCTAAATGTCTGTGCTGTTTGAACCTCTGCTTCTGAATTTTTAGGTCTCTCTTTCTCTCTCCTAGAGTAGCTTAGTCTATACCCCAACTAACAAATATATTCTCTTCTAAATAACTTGTACACTTTTGTATTTGTACCAGTCATACAGGAAATCTTAGGTATTACCTTTGATTTCTTCTCTATCTCTGTCTTGAACTGTTATTTATATTTTTATTGTTAATTAAATTCATGAGTGTTTATAGATTTTCTCTCCAAAGTTATAAGCTCCTTAAAGGACTGGGACCATCTCTCATGCATTTTTGTGTTACATGATCCTTAATATTATTCCTTAAAAATAGAAGAGTTCAGTATGTATTTATGATTTTTGGCTACTCTAGAGTTCCTGTATTTTTTTCATTGCTTGTAATTTAACTTTCTGTCTCTAAAGATACAATATTTTCATTTCTTAAACTAATAAAATAAAACAACACATTATTAGTCCAAATTTTAAAAACATCATTCTTAGTTCCTTTAGCCTCTTTATGCTATGATAATGATACTCCTGCCTTAGATAGTGAATGTATTCTAAGCTTACCTGGTCACAATAGTAATATTTTGTGAGTAAAGACAGGCAGTATTAAAGAAATACCTAACAGAACCTACCTAATTACTTTGAAAATATCACTTCCTAGTGACTTAACAGGACTGTTTTCCATAGGAGACACTGAAGCCTGGCAGAGAATATTCAGGGAGGACAGATTGACCCATCTGAATAGCACATTTCCCCTAACTCTGAAAT